>OMLB01034332.1:16294-87515 GCA_900302555.1 Myripristis jacobus | reverse complement strand
GATGATATGTATTGGACTCTTTTTCTAGCAGTTTCAGAGCTGCAACGATTAGTCAAATAATCAATTAGAATAAAACATTGACTGTTTTGAAAATCAGTTAATAATTTTGAGAATAAAATTTTAAGAATCCAATTTACAAATTCTCTGTTTGCATCTTCTCAAATGTGAATATTTTCTGGTCTCTTTAGTCGATGTCGACAATGTCACTTTGTGCATCAACATCAACATTTCTGACATTGTATGAACCAAACTAATCGCTTGATGGAGAAAATATTAATTGATAACATATTAATTGATAATGAAAATAATCGTTAGCAACTGTAATTAGATTAGATTAAACTTTATTGTCCCAGAGGGAAATTTGGCTTCACAGTCTGTACACAAGAACACAATTACTCGAAAAAATAAAATTGATTAATGAAGAATGAATCTTTTTATTTTACCAAATCATATAAACACAAATACATATAATCTAAATCCAAATTTGGGGATTTTGGAGTTTGTGGCTTAACATTTTGAATGTGTTTTGTCATCCCCAGCAACTGTTGAAACGGCTGAAAATGAAGAGGAAGGACGTCCAGCAGCTGATCACCAGGGGCCAGCAGCTCCAGGCTGAGGAAGGTTTGGGAGAGACGCTGCAGCAGGATCTGCAGAGTTTAGAGAACACGATCAGCAAAATGGAGCAGAATATGGATTCACAGGAGCAAAGCCTTGAGGTGAGCAATGTTAATGATTGTCTAAGGCAATGATACAGAGAGTATTTGTGGCAATGCTAGTAAGAAAAATATTTCATAATTAATTGAATTGAAATTGGTGGCTTGAATAATTAAGAACTTCTTTTTGTGGATTTCTTTACCCTGGTATTTCCTTTCCATTAAGCACAGTACCCATTTTCAGTGTGTTGATGTTGGCCATTGTTAAAATATTCACCCCTACAGGTTGGAAGGAAGTTATCTTAAATGGTTACAAACTGCATCTGGGTTTTCCAAGTTAAACGTAGCACTACACTCATATGCATTTTTTTTCTTTTTTAAATAAACCTAGAAAACGAGTTGCTTTGTGTATGCTCCAGCTGTCAGTGTCTGTATCTGCTTCAGTGGTTCATTGGTTACTGTCATTATCAGGTCACACTGGCAGCCTGGCAGGAGTTTGACAGCCAGCTGGCAGCAGTGCAGGAGTTTATCAGCAAGGCCCGCACCACAATGGAGAGGGACCTGAACTTCAGCAGCCCAGAGAGCCTGGCTGTTGAACTGGACCAGGCGAGAGTAAGAAACATTTGTCTTGGCTGATTGGGATTGTGTCATTGAGGACATACTCGCGTGAGAGAAAACCTTATTCAGGAGAAACAGGTCATTTTACTTACATTCTGCATTTCTTAACAGGTGCTGTTGAAGCAGTGTGAAGCAGAGGCCTCTCATATGAACACCCTGCTGAGGAGGTCGACAGAAATCCAGCTTGGTCCAAAGAACAAGAACCTGCTCTTACATCAAGCTCGCTCCCTCAGCGAGCAAGTAGACAAAGTAGAGGCTGGGCTCAAGAAAGAGTAAGATGGTGGATTTGATTATCTTTCTGCTACATGATATCTCGAGTCAGATAGTGTTTGCAAATACTTTTTATTGTTTAGTCTATTTAGATGCCAGATGAGTGGAGTTTGCCACAGTGTACAGTAATAAAACAATATGATGCACTCATCATATTGTTTTATTGGAAATGTGCATATTATTTGAAAGTCAATTGGGTATACTCATTCTTGTCAGAGTTTTGGTGTGAAGTTATGAGTTTACAGTGAGTGAGTGTTGCTCCTGTGTTGCAGTGTCAAGACTCTCGATGGGATGAAAAGTCAGTGGGATCGTTTTGGAAGTGAGTTCGAGGCCTTTTCACTGTGGATATCTGACAAGGAGAAACAGCTGGATGCCTTGAAAAGTTCTACTTTGCCTCTTCAGCAACAGATCAACACAGTGAAGGTACTGCATATCATAAAGCTGCAACCCTCTAACATCTAACAATTAAGGCTACATGAAGATCCCTCGGTCATTTTAAAAAATGTTACGCAGAATGTTCCATATACTGTGAACGAGAAATGCTTTGGCACCAATTTTTCATGGTAAGGTAATGATTCACAATGACAGTTGTTGGGGGAGCTCTAATGGGCAATAGTGCTTAATGACTTTCATCAGCATTGTTGCTTTAATCGCAGAGTATGATTATTTTATTCCCAGGAATCTTTTTAATAAGTCTTTGGCTTATTCAAATGTATTCCCCCTCTCCGTCGCCTAAAACGGTGCCTGCTGTATCACCGCTGTTGAACAGGACTCACCTCTCAGTTTTGCTTACTATTCCATGCCCTTATCTGCACGTCCAGGCTGTGGGTGCAGAGCTTAAAGAGCGGGCTGAGGTTCTGTCGCAGCTGGAGGCGGATTCCCAAGCGCTGGCCCAGTTTGTGTCTTCAGGGGAGGCAGCTCGCATCAAGGCTCGCCTGACCCAGATCGGCAGATACTGGGAGGAGCTGAAAGAGAGCGTGCAGCAGCTTGATGGACAGCTGGAGGAAAGCTCTTCTCATCAGCAGAGATTCAACACTATCCTGGAGGAGGTAGATAGGCTAATTGGGAGAGTCGTTTATTTAGTGGTATGACAGTGACATGACAATATTCAGTACAGTATTTGGGGCATATGTGGGCATACAATTAATTTTGGCTCTCATGTGACTCCTAGGTACAAGGAAAACTTGGTGAACTACATACAAAACTGGAGCATCCCATGAAATCCTGCACCTCCTCATCAGAGACCTACAAAGCTCTTCAAAATCACATGGTAGTCATTGTTCATTTTTTTTCTGGTCTGTTCTCTTTTCAAAAACATTATGCCTATTCACAATATTTGGAAGTAACTACAAAGCTAATACCGTGCCAGTCGCTCTTCTCCATGTCTGTCATCTAGCTTGCAGGTAATCCTATGTGGCTGACTGTCTTGCCTTGTTGTTCCCCAGGATGTGTGTCAGTCTCTGGAGAGGTTGAAGGCCACCTTGCTGTCCCTGTCAGCTGGTGCCCGCAGACTCAGTGACAAGGAGCAAGCAGAGCGGACAGTGACAGAGCTACAAACCAGCTATGACCAAAACGTACAGCAGGCAAAGGACAAACAAAGCGCTCTGGAGAACCTGCTGTCTCTTTGGCAAAAGTAAGACATTTTATAAACATGCAAGATTTTGTTTGCAAACAAAAAATGCAAAGTGATCATGACCTTGAATCACTCTCTTATGACCAATACTTTTACATACTTTTTTAACTTTAATCCAGACTTTACTGTTTCTCAGTTATTGGCGTGTCTATTTCATTGCTTCAGGTTTGAAAAGGATCGTTCAAACTTTGTTTCCTGCTTGGAGAGAAGTGAGTCTGCATCCAAACCAGAGAGTCACGGACTGTCGGCTGATAAAACCAAGCTCCACAGCGAACTGCAGGATTTGCAGGTGCAACATGCTAACAAACAAACAATTCATGTTAAAGTTAATGCAAAACCTATTTTGAGTGCTGTGATGAAAACAAACATGCGAGGAAAGTGTGTTTTCCCGGCAGGCCTTGCACTCTGACATGAAGTCCCTTGAGCCGGCTCATGCTGGGCTGGTGTCTCTGGGGACGTCGTTGTATCCCACTGCACCAGAGGAGAGAGTGGGCGAGCTGAAACAGGAGTTGGAGAATCTGCAGAAGAGACTGCAGGCTCAGAATGAAGCCCTCCCTCAAAGGTAAGGTAGCTTCACTGAAAAGTAACTTATGATCTTACATCTTAAAAAAAAATACTAAAAAGTGTTTTCAAATACTATTGACTGGTTTTGTTCAGACTGAAATGTATCTCACTCTCTTGCTGTCCTGTTGACCAGAATTCGTGAGCTTCAGGACCATGTCTCCCTGGTGGAGCAGTTTGATCAGGCCCTGCTGAAGTTCTCCCAGTGGAGTGAGACTATGCTTTCTAATCTACACTCAACTTCTCAAATCAACATCACCAAACTGCAACCTGCTGTCACTCAAGTAAAGGTTAGAACCACAGTTAATATATTTTTTCTTCATTTATACTTTCATGCATATTTTTAGCTGCCACTCTTTTTGAGTGTGAATTAGAATTAGTTTGCAGGTGAGATGTATCTTACATAAGAATAACACTTGATCCTGTATCGCTTGTCTGTGACAGGAGGCCCTAGCAGCCTTGCAGCAGCAGGCCAGTGTGAGACAGAACTTGGTGCACCAGACAGAGAAGCTGTGTGGGTGCTGTGAGCCTGGTGACGTGCAGCTTCTCCAAAGTAGACAGGAGAGCTGTCTCCAGCCCTTCCTGGAGGCTCAGCACATCGCTGAGCTCCAGTTAGAGAGCCTACAGAGGCTGGAGGCTTTTCTGCAGACACGTAGTGTGGCAGCAGGGGTCCTGCGGGGTCTGAGACAGACTGTGGAGAGTGCTGGCAGCTGGGACCGTGGCAGGGTAGAGGAGCTGCAGCAGGAGCTGGCCACTATTGTCCCAGACATCAGCCAGCTTGAGACTCTTGCCATCAGCTTGGACAGCAGTCTTTGCAAAAGCCATCTTCACATTGGCAGCGATGAGGGGTCTCGTACATCATGCCGCGTGCTGGCTGATTCACTCAGTACTGAGCTGGATGCAGTAAGGAATCTGCTTGGAACCAAGCAGAGTGAAGCAGAGGCCCTGGGGGCTCTATGGACCTCATTCAGACAGCGAAAAGAGCGGCTCCTCAAAACTGTGGAGGACATTGAAGAAAAAGCAGACAACCAAAGCATTAAAGAACCAAGCCTGCATGCTCTACAGCAGAGGTAAGTTTGGTGGGCTGTTAGAGCTACAGTGTTTCCTGTTTTTAGTCATGCCAAATTTAAGTGATTTCAGCAAAACAGGTTTCTGACAGTACTTAAAGGCTGATGAAAGATAAAAATGAGAGAAAATGAGAGGTCAGAGCTTGTGTGTGTGCCTTTGTCTATATGAGTACATAAGTGGATATCAGTGAATATGAGAGCACCTGGGCAACAGCAGCATTGTATCCCTCTGATTGCCAGGCTGCGGTTCTTTAATCAGCTGGAGGATGAGCTGCAGTCACACCAGCATGAGGAGCAGTGGCTGAGAGACAAGGGCCAGCAGCTGGCCCAGAGAGACGCAGAGCTGGCTGGGGAGGTGCTGAGGGAAATCAGCCTCCTGGAGACCACATGGGAGGACACCAAGAGACTCATCATAGATAGGTATGAAAGGATTTTAAAAATGATTTTCCATGTTACAGAGACGGAAAATATTGCATACACATTTCTGAAGATCTTCAGTCACACTCTGAAATTGCTATTTTACAGTCAGAGAACTTATTTTCATGTGTCTTTTATGTTTTTTTTCCCTCTTTTGTGGAATTGTGGACTGTGCTATTGTATACTTACTGCATTTGAACTGCTATTGGTGATATGTATTGCTACTTTCCTGACAGACAAGAGCAGTGCAGTGTTCTTGTGGAGCTTATGAGGGAATACCAAAGCCTGAAAACCTCCATCAGCGGCATCATTGAGAGCACCGAATCCTTGGTTGAGATTGGCTCTGTTCTGAAGGACCATGAAGAAACCAAGAGATCACTGTCTAAGGTCAGAAAGAAGATCTAATGATTGTTTGATCCTTAATGTCTTGCCATTCTTTTTGAAGTGTGTATTTATGTTATCTAGATCTTGTCATCTTCCTCTAATTAAACTGCACAACTGCTAATGCAGTTTCTCTAAAAAAAATATCTGTCCTGGACTTTTTCTAATAATATTGGCTGTCATATTGCTCCAGTGATTTAATATTTTTTCCCCCTTGGTCATGTGTAGCATGAGGCAGTGAAAGCAGAGATGGCTGGTAAACAATGTGAACTGGACCAATTTTCCAGCAAAGGAAAACAGCTGCTAAGCGAGCTGAAGAAGATCCCAGAGTGTGATTCTCAAATGATGAAAAAGGATACCGACACCCTGGTTGATCAGTGGCTTGATGTAAGTTTTATTTAAAATGTAAAATAAGAATCAGAGTCAATGCAATAAATGTACAGTGATTGGTCCGAACATCAACAGACATATTTGCAATGTAGAGTTTCACAGTTTGTACTGACGAATAGTACATGGGGAACTTGTCTCATGCACAGAAATACTATGGGCGATAAAAATTAGAAAATGAAAGTGATGATCTAATCCTCTCCTCAGGTGTCTGAGAAAATAGATGACAACATTGACTGCCTGAGCCAGTGCTTGGCAGTGTGGGATGATGTGCGTAAAATCAGCGAGGATATTGAGAGCTGGACGAGCAGCTGTGTGATTGAACTGACTGAGAGCCTGAACAACCTAAATGACAGCCAGAAGACATCGGCCAGGCTGTCTTTGATACAGGTGAGAGGTCAGATGTCTGGTGATAGTATTTTTTTACTCTACCTTAGTGCCTAACGGATAGTGCTTGCTGCATAAGAAACAGCGCCAGAAAGATTAGACAGTCACACTAAGGTAATGTAAAGAAACATCAGTGTATTTTCCTGTGAATGACAATTTACCTGTGAGGTTTTACCTTATAAATGTGGTGCAGAATACAAGAGTGAAATAGTATTAGAGGGTTTGGTAGGTATTTATAGGAATGCATTACTGAGGTGTGATCTTGCTCCTGAAACTCTGCTTGTAGCTTCAAATCAAACACGGGATTATTTTCAAATAACATTTGCCTGTGGTCTGATCACAGAGACCAAAAGCATACCTTGGGACTATACCAAATCAAACTGCCTGATAACACAGAAAAATGAGATAGCATCCTTCACACTATTGCACGCAATCCTCCACGCCACAGTATCTCACTTTTTAGCAAAGATTTTGGGGGGATAGCACGCCAGCAGAGGTCTTATACATGATTTCCTGGTTTGATATATCCACAGTCGGAAATGGCTGAGAAGGAACAGAAACTGGAATCTCTGCAGAGAAAAGTGGCAGAACTGAAGCAGCGCAGTCAAAGTCAAGAGACCCCTGCTAAATTACAGGTAACACATATAATTATAATGTGGTTTTGTTTATCAGTACCTTCATTTCAGAACAGATTGTACATTTATATTTTAAGCATTAAAAATACTATTATCCAGATCAGCTAAATGAATGGGCTGACTGATTAACTTCTTCCCCGCTTATGTCAGGTGCTAGAGAATGACCTGCGAAAGAAGATCGGTGTTGTTCACAAACTATGCGACCAGGCCAGGGGAAATCTCAGGGACTTCAGCTCCCAGAAGAGACAGCTAGAGGACTACATCTCTCAGATGTCTGCTTGGCTGAAGAGTATGGAGGATTCCCTGGTTTCTTCTCCCACTGGATCAGATCCTGAGGACATCTGCAGAGTGAAGGTGCAGCCTGAGTGACAGTTAATAGTGATATACTTAAAAAAACAACAACTTGATGCTTAATTCAGAGTCTTGGTATGTGATGTGCATTTGTGTATTTTATATAGTGGTTTTCTATCCTGATCCTTGGGACTCTGAGTTCTCTTTGTCCCTATACTACTAATTAGATAAATGCTTTCAGCTGGCATTGTAGATGAACAAATAGTACAGTACAAACAGTGCAAAAATACTAGATCCTAATTAGGTGGCCAGAATGAAAACAAGCAGGGCAGTTAAATCTGTGGAAATGGATGGAAAACCACTGCTTTAGACAAACCCACACACGTCACTGAACTTAAATGCAAAGTAACAAAGTGCATCAAAAAAATGTGAAGGAAGGAAATGTAAACCAATGAGATATATAAAGCAACAAAACATAGACATATCAATGCATCCATCCTTTTTCCATACCTGACTTTTCCTATTCAGGGTCATGGGGGCTAAAGCCTATCCCAGCATGCACTGGGTGGAACACAGGGAAACACCCTGAAGAGGTCAGCAGTTCATTACAGGGCCAACACGGAGATAAACACTCACAAAATCACACCTATGGGCCAGTATGTCATGCATGTGGGCTGTTGAAAATCATGAAAGGCATTCATGACTGAATGAAATGAAATGAATCACGTAAATTGCAAAATTGCTCAGAAACACAGTATAACTAAATGCTGTGAAATGCAATAAAACAAACAAACAAACAAAAAAAAACAAAGCGCATGGAAATAAAACAAACTGCAATGTAACAACCTTTTTTTTTTGTTTTGCACACAAAGAAATACATTATTGAAGTGCAGTGTAGCACAGTGATGTGCAACAATGGAAAATTAACACGAATGAAAAGAAATTCAATTTACCGAGGGACATGGCAAAGTTACACAGCATGTCCCTCACAATGAAACTCAGCGTGATTAAATAAAATCTGATGAATCATAATACAATGCGAATAGCTCATAAACAGCGTAACAAAATTCTTGAACATGCGGTAAACCAAAATGTAACAAAATATTGGAGTTGGAATAATGGAATATTGAATTGGTCTAACATGTTTTGCAGGACCTCCAAAAAGAGCTGCAAAATCAGCAGGGAAGTATTGAATCCACCAGGGAGAGCCTCAACACGCTGTGCAGAAAATATCCCTCTGAGGAGCTGGCCAGTTTGGGCTCAGCACTGACGGACCTCATTAAGACTTATGAGTCTGTCAACCAGCTCTCTGCCAGGACCCTGGCATCACTGCAGCACTGCCTCCAGCAGCAGTTCAACGGTGAGGAGTCTCATAACCTGGTCTAAAGAAAATGTGTAGTTACATTCAGCAGCCAATTTATTAGGTAAACCGCACCAGAATGAGGAGGGGCCCCTTTGCCACCACAATATTTTTTATTCTTAAATGCTTGGATTCAACAAGGTGCCATAAATGTTATTGATACAGTTTGAATATACCTTAAATAAGCATTCTCTCTCCCTCTTTCCCTTTTTCTTCAGACCTGATTCAGGAGTTCCATCGGTGGCTCTCGGAGCAGAGGGAGATTGTGAAAGAATGCTCTGACAGATCTGGAGATACTCTCATTGTAGAACGAAAACTGCAGAAACTAAAGGTAAAACCAATACGTCAGCTGGAATAGCTGGAATTCCCAAAGTCATATTACAAGATGTAAAGTGTAATTTTTATGATACATCTTATTCACAGCAGTTAACAAGAGGTGGAACTATAAAATCAACTTAAATTCCTTATTCAGTAACATCACAAGTATTAATCACAAAAAAAAACAACAAGAAACAAATCGGTAAAAACTAAATTGTAACATGTTATCTGTCAGGGGGCATTGGAGCGTGTGGAGGAGGGTGAGGTACGCCTGACTCAGGTCTGTGAGGAGGGGGAGAAGCTCCTCCTCCACCTTCCCAAGGCCAGTGCTGGCCAGGTCCAGCAGCACCTCTCCTCCATCCAGCAGGATTGGGACAGCTTTGTGGAACAGTGCAGACAGAACCAGCAGATCCTGGAGGACAGTGCATCCCTCATGAAGGGGTAAGAGACTTGCAAAGTGCTTTAAATAAGAAGTTGATATAAATCCCATGCATCTATATGATGATACAATCAATATTATGGCATTTCATGGTAGGTTTGAGGGACGCCTTAAGAAACTGAGGTGGTGGTTAGAGCACATGGAAAAGAGGATGACCACTGATTTACCTGAAGCCAAACAGCGTGGCCCTGAGAAGGCTGCACTTGAACAAGTGGAGGAATACCAGCAGGAAGTGCTCAAAGAGAGGTGCTAAATCTGTTTCATCTCTATGTGTTTACTCAGTGAAGAAAATAGACTTAATGTCTCTTCATGCAAATTTTGAGAAATACTGCAAGCTCATTATGTCACTCATTGTCAATTGAGTCTGTCTGCTTCCTTTCATGCAGGGACTCATTTGAGCGTCTGTGTCAAGAGGGCCAGGCACTGAATGAGGGTGGGCGAGGTGACGGCAGTGAGACAAGAGTATCGGCTCAGCTGCAGTCACAGCATCAGGCCCTGCTCAGGCGTGTGAGAGAGAGGTTGCACAGCTGCCAGCTAATCCTGCAGGAGCAGCAGGCCTTTGAGGAGACACTGCAGACTACCTGGGCCTGGCTTAATGGAGTGCAGGAGCGTCTGGCTTCACTGAACAGCACAGTTGGCAATAAAGAGACCCTAGAGAAAAGGCTTGGTCTTGTACAGGTCAGTGGATAATGTTCCCCTAAACGCTCGTCCTTTGGATCACAAAATAAGTTTGGCTCATGGTCTCTTTGGCCATTTTTCTGTTGCATGTAGGATATCCTCCTGATGAAGGGTGAGGGTGAAGTGAAGCTCAACATGACAGTAGGGAAGGGAGAACAGATCCTGAAGCACAACAGTATGGAGGGACAGGAGGCCATTTGTTCACAGCTACAGAGCCTGAAGGATGCCTGGGCCAATATGTTGATGACCTCCATGAGTTGCCACAGGTAGGAAAACACTGATCATTGGTCTATTAATAAGTTAAACTCAGCACTGGGTAATTTTGCATATTTTAAGTGCATTTTTCCACAACCTCAGAAAACTGTGTCAGTAAAAGCATCATGGGAGCCAACTCTAGTGTGCAAAATATTTTTTTCATATTTCATTTACTGCTAGGTAACACATTTGTGGCTGCCCACACACACAGTAACCAAGAACTACATGTCACCAGTTACTTTGTGTAGGCTATGGTAATGAAAATGGAATTGCTATTCTATCCAAAAAGGGGGTAGTGTCTTTATTCTCCTTGTCAGTAGCTATCAAGTATGCTATTTTTCTCCATCAGTAATAATAATTAAATTTCTGCCCATAGCCGTCTGGAGTGGACAGTGGCCCAGTGGACCAGTTTCCAGGAAAGTAAAGGCCAGCTGCAGCAGTGGATGGAGTCAGTTGAACAGGAGGTGGGAATGATTCTGCCTCAGCAGCCGGGCCTGAAAGAGAAGGCCTCTCTGCTGGAGCGCCTCAGGGCCATCCAGGCTGACGTCGAGGCCCACACAGCCGCACTGTCACGCCTGACCGACAAAGCTGTGGAAATGTATGAGAAAACTGGCGACCAGACGTTTGGACCGGAGCCGCGGGCAGAGCTCAGTGCTCACTTTGCAGATATCTCAGCTGTTGTGAAGGTGGTTTAAATACATGCGTGGGTTAAATGGTACTTGCAAATAATTTTCCTTTATCCTACTTGGTTAAATGTAATCCAGGTGGTAAGGGCTAGGATGGTAGAAGCTGGTACTGATCCCATGTAAAGAAAACACTCCTGGGAGGTTGCTCCTGCTACATTTGGCTGAGCAGAGAAGCAGGAGCAGCGTGGAGGATGTCCACTAAGGAGTTGTTTACTTTGAAAGAAGGAAGAGAGAGAGCTGTGCAAGAGGCATGAATGCCCAAGACTGGACATGGCTCATGCCCGCGGTCATGTCCATGTCTACAGGAAGCATGTACCAAGCCGTAGGGTCATGGGAGATAGTACCAGTTCTAAGATGGTCCCTCTGTCCACCTTGCTGCCCACATTGGTTGGTTGCACTAAACCAATTTAGATATCAAGTCCCTGGTGGCTTAGAACAACTAAAGAACTACGAACTAAACCATACAATGAAAATTATTTGCAAATACAATGTGACCCATTCCTGTTCATACATAATCTATTCTGCATTATTTTTGAAATTGTGCAATCTGGATTTACGATATTGTTTTCATTACCAAAGGGTAAAGTCCAGTCGATGCAGTGCATTGTGTCTGAGCATGAGCAGTACCTGGATGCTGTAAGAGACTTCAATGACTGGCTGGTCTCAGCAAAAGAGGAACTCCAGCGTTGGTCGGACCTGTCAGGAGACTCATGTTCTATAAAAAGAAAGCTCTCCAAAGTGCAGGTAATACTCGCTGTGTCACACTCAGAAGCAAACCAATTCAATAAATATCTAAGATCACGCTCCAGTGAGGCCAAAATGACACCAATCAATAGCAAAGAGCAGCGGTCCCACACTAGTATCACTGAGCTGGATGCGGGTTCCATTATTTAGACCGTTGGGCTGGGACAAGTGCTGGGAAGCAGTGACCTTGAGTGGGAACTTATAAATTTGACAGACACACCCCCTATTAAGGAGGTTGTGCTGAACAAGCCATAAAAAAACTGATCAATCTACACCTCTGTCATCAAGAAGCCTCATTATTTTTTAGCAACAGTGAACAGAAATTACAATTATGTGTCATCCTGGTGGCTCAGTGGTTTAAGATTCTAGGTTAAAATGAAGCCCGAGACCTTCGGCACATCATCCCCTTTTCTCTCTTCATTATAGAAGCAATGGAGGCATAAATGTTTAAAAAAATGTCTTTAAAAAAGCAGCTGCGATTTTGTGTCTTTTCCAGGAGCTGCTTGACTCCAAGCAGCGAGGCAGAGAGAGGCTTAGCCGGGTTCAGAGATGTGGAGCAGTGGCTCGAGATCACACCGGCTCAGGAGGCTTTGAGGCCGTGGAGCGAGAGGAAGCGGCCCTGTTGTCATCATGGGAGCAGTGGGAGCGCGGGGCCCTGCAAACGCGGGCCGGTCTTGAGACTGCTCTTTCTCAGATTGCCAGCTCTGAACAGGAGTTCAACAGCCTGTCAGCACAGCTAGAGCAGGACCTGCAGGACTTCAGCGGTCAGCTACAGGACTGGCGCCTAAAATTGGCTCAGGCTGCGGGAAAATACAGTGGGGAGGAAGCTGTTAAGGCCTGGCAGATTGCAAAGGTAGATCTCAACTTAATTAAGTCGTCACGCTACATGCAGTTTTTTATTGAGGAAGTTTATTTCTTAAGTATAGTTCCAAGCCACTGTTAATCAGAAACAACTAGTGATAGCAAATATCAGATAAAGGATGTGCTGTATATGAAATGCTTCATGCTGTAATATGGTGATTAATCACTCAGTAACACCACTGTTTAACATCTAGGACACTCTGGAGGGGCTTGTGAAAGCTGAGCCCATGTCTGATAGTCTGAAGACTCAGCTCAATGATTTGTGCCGATTCTCCAGAGATCTGGGCACACAGTCAGATAGAGTGTCCTCTCTTATCAAAGAATACAACAGGTGAGTGAAATTGAAAATCCGGTGCACCATAGTCCATGTTCTTTAATGTGAAACGATGTGGACGATTTACTTACTAGATTTACTAGATTTTGTACACTAAACTCTGCCATACATGATCAGTGTTCAGAACCACCAAAACTATAGCTCTTAGTAATAAAGTTCAACAAAATAATGGGTCTCTACAGGAGTGTGAGGTATAGAAATAAAATGCAAGCAGGTTTCCCACTATTCCATTATTCCATGGTACAAACTTGTATAGTATTGTAGAGTGATAAAGAGAAATAAATCATTTTCATCTGATATCTTTTTACCTCTTTGTAGTTTGAGCCTGCAGGCCTCCAGGGAGTGTCAAAGCAAAGAGAAGCTGCTGGAGCAGGGCTTCCGCTCAGCGTTCAGAGAGTTCCAGCAGTGGCTCGTCAATGCCAAGATCAACACAGCCAAGTGTTTTGACGTACCTCAGAACGTCAGTGAGGCCTCAACTAGTTTGCAGAAGATTCAGGTACAGCACAAAGAGTCAAATGCCATATAGACCATACAGGTGCTTATGCTGCTAAGGTTAAGCTGGGGTAGCTCCGGTCCAGGATATTAGCTGCAGGGGTGGTTCCTATCAGCCTAGCTGTTGAACTTCTCACTGCTCAAACTAAAATGTTTATAAAATATAACCATGATCTAATTTTAGTTTGAATGTGTGCTGAACCTTGAACCATCTCATCTCTCCTGCTTCTTGTCCCCAGGAGTTCCTGAGTGACAGAGAGCATGGTCAGTCGAAGCTTAATGCTGTAGTGGTGAGCAGTGAACTGGTCTCCAGTATCGCTGCTAAAGACAGAGTCGATGCAGTTCGGGCTAAAACGAACAGTGCCAGAGAAGACTGGAAAAATATCATGTCTAACCTGCACAATAGAGAGACAGGTTTACAGGTAAGTATTTTAGCATCTTCTTCCACCTTTTGTAGTTTTTCATCACAGCGATTCCCTGGGTAAAAAGTAGCAGCAGACAGCTGACAAAAAGACAGTTTCACTTCTTTGTGCCCTTTCACAACAGAGGATAAATCATCTTTTTATGTATTTCAGAACCTTCTGTCTCAGATGAAGGACTTTGAGGCAAGTGCTGAGCCTCTTCAGGAATGGCTTAATGCCACAGAGCTGGCTGTACAGGAGAGCAGCACGCGGCTCCATGATCTGACAGCCAAGAAGCAGGAGTTGCACAAACTACAGGTACCAGTGCCCATCGACTGCTGATCTTGGAACATCCCTCTCCATGAAGACCACTCATGTTCAGCTGCAACAACCACTGTGTTAGAGCCCCAACACGACTACCACTGCCATTCACAGAGGCTCACCATTACAACTGTGCTATAGAGATTTATGATTTCTGGTAGAGGCTTAGTTAGAATGGCCCTCATGAGCTTACGCTAACTGCTGATGGCTTACTTGTGTGTTGCTTCCATCTTTCTGCACCTCCTTGCTTCTCTTTTATGTTTTAACACAGTGCTAAACTCATTAGAAAATACTCACCTTACTTGTGACAATCTTCTACCCAATGCTTAAACCTGTTCTTCTGCCATTTTCATGAGCCTTCATTGCACATCATGACTACCAAGAGCTTTTCAGACCATAACATTTGCCAAATATCTCATTCTCTCTCCTTTTCTGCTGTGTTGTTATCTCTAATGCCCTTGTCTGAAGTGTCTGAAGTTAACTGTCTTATGTGTCTTTGTGAGCTTGCATGCAACTTTGATAACCTGCTTCTGCTCTTCCAGTCCGTGCTAGAGGACTTAGCCTCTCAGGAGATTCAGCTGAACAGGCTGAAAGAGAAGGCCCAGCTGTTGTGGGAAGAACACGCGGCCGGCAAGGGCTTTGTGCACCGTGTCTCACAGCTCTCTGCTCAGTACCTAGCTTTAACCAACCTGACCAAGGTATAGTAATATATGCTCGCCGGACTGCCTGCCCGCTGGGGCTCCTCTGGGGGGTAGAGCTGGAGAGGAGACACAAGCACTAGACTGGATGGAGCTCTGACTTTTACTAAACATTATTTTCAGATGATAAATAGTGGAAGTCCACCACTAAGTAAATACTAATTCTTTGTCATTGTAAGTCTTTGTTTCATAGAAGATACACAAGTTAGTTTCATCAGTCTGTTTTTGATCTAAATCCTCATTATCATGTGAATATCAGGTTCAGCCTACTCTAAATTGTCATAAAAATAAATTTCTAATCCTCGGTTAGTAATTCTTGGTTGTGCCCTGCTTTGCGGTTCTGCAGGAGAAGGCATCACGAATCGACCGAATAGTCAGTGAGCACCAGCTCTTCTCCCAAGGGCTAAAGGAGCTACAGAACTGGGTGGCTGACACCAGCCACATGCTTCAGACTTACTGCACACCCACTGCTGACAAAAATGTTCTGGACAGCAGGATGATCAAGCTGGAGGTATTGAAGATCACTGATAGTTTTGCCCAAATCAGAATTATCACTTTGAATCCTGAGTATTTATGCAAGCGTGTGTGTGTATGAATGTTGCAGGCCTTGCTGACCGCTCGTCAGGAGAAGGAGATCCAGCTGAAGATGCTGATTACAAGAGGAGAGTCGGTTCAGAGAAATACCTCGGCTGAGGGAGTGCCTGTGGTCCATAAACACATACAGGACCTAAAAGATTCCTGGGATGCCTTGCTCTCTGCTTCTATCCAGTGCAAAAGGTTGGTTCTCTACTGCTACCACCTTAGATCTGTGTAGGTTTGCCACTGTACCTCAATTAGTTGACACAGGATTAACTGACCAATGGTTGCTGAATGTACTTTTGCTTCTACTCTTATAACTGCTGCTATTGCTACTGCTGCTGTATGGTCATCTGACTTTGTATTTTTTAAAATTTAGTCAGCTCGAGGGCTCCCTGTCTCAGTGGACAAGCTACCAGGAGGACGTGCGCCAGTTCGTGGCTTGGGTGGAACGGGTAGAGGAGAGTCTTGACCCCAGTGATAAACAGTGCTCAGAGATGAGAGACAAAACTGCCAATCTTAGCAAAGCCAAGGTACTGCCATCTTATCGGATGTTCATGTAATACACTTTGCTGAATTAAGATATCATTTTCAGTGAAAATGGCTTACAAAGATTACATAGTAAGTTTCAATTCCAAGCAATAAATATGATAATCGATCTTAGGAGTGAGATGTACAAAGTCATAGTAGGCAGACAGTAGTTCTATCAGTTACAATTGGTAGAAACCTGAAACATGTACAGTTCACTGATGATATAACCTTTCCATCTCTGCTGTTATTTTAGTTGTTGTATGAAGAAGTGCTCAGCCACAGCACCCTGCTGGACACCATCGCTGCAAAAAGTGCCAGCATGGCTGAGCACTACGTAACTCAGCTGGAGCTGCAAGACCTACAAGAGCGCTATAACACTGTCAAAGACAACGCCATGGTAAGAATTTCTATTAATCAATAATCTGTATTTCAGATTCTTCAAATTTCTTTTTAGTCTCGACTCTGTATATCTTAAAACCACGATCTACCTAGACACCACAAGGAGTTTGCGGATTACCACTTTAAATGTATTCCTCACTGTGTTCTCAGAGGGCAGTGGGCAAAGCGGAGGAGCTGGTGAAGGCCCACCAGGAGTACCAGCGGGGCCTCCATGCATTCGAGGACTGGCTGGAACAGGATCAAGAGAAGCTGGGCTGCTACACCCAGCTGGAGGGGGATGTTGATACACTGGAAGAGACTCTTCAGAAACTGCAGGTCCAGAAAGAGATCATTCAGAATCAAAGTAGTAATGATGCCCTAAATGCAGATGACAAAGTTACATCTACTATGCATGCCTATAAGTAGAAATATACAATTCCCTGTAAATTAAGGATTAGTGAAAATAGTGAAAACTGGCCGTTTTGGCAAACACGCAACGGTTGCATCCCTAATATAAATAAAAGATTTTTAGACAGGTGACTGAATTGAGTCATATCTCGGTGTACTTTGACCACACAGGAGCTACAGCTGCACTGCACAGAGGGCCAGGCTTTGCTCAACACCTTGCTGGTCAGTCGAGAACTGGTCATTCCCTGGGGGCTGCCCCAGATAGAGGACCGCGCACTGGAGACCCTGCAGCAGGAGTGGAGGCTGTACCAGGCCCGACTGGCCGACACCCGGGCCCAGCTCAACAGCGCACTGGCCAAACTCCGGCAGATGGAGCAGAAGTTCCAGCGTCTCGACAGCTGGCTTAAAGGCATGGAGACCAAAGGGCAACTTCGTAGCCATCGGCGGTCTGACCGCGCCACCAAAGACGCTCAGCTGCAGCTCATAAAGGTGAGTAAGTCTATGGCTTGATGTGTAATCAGTTTTGCTGCAGTATAGAAAGACAATGATACAGGAGTGCAACCACAGAGGCAACAAATTGAGTATTTTTTTAACCAGTAATTAACTTTTTACTTTGCTACATTTGCCTTACATTTGCCATCCAAGTCTATCTGCTGTGCTGAAAGCTGATTTTCAAAGTCTTTTTGAAATAGTTCAGTGGAGAAGAAAACTTACAAGATGCAGCTTACAGTGAAAATCCCAGGCTACACTATTTTGATCAAGATCTTAACAATTACATGATGAAGTGTTTGCTTTGCCTCCTAAAAACATGAAGGTCTTTGCTTTTATAAACTCCTCTTCTTGAGAGCAAAAAACCTCCAATAACCATATATTGACTGATATTGACTGATACTGAAGGAATAATCAGCTGTTAATTTGGTAATGAGATAGCTGTAACAATAAACAATAAACTTCTTAACTTCTTAACGAACAATAAACTTCTTAACGTCTTAACACATTTCGCACCACCATCTGCTCAACTGTGTGATTCTATTGTGCCAACTGAAATGCTGTACAAAGTGTTGTACACAATCAAGTCTGATGGACGAATTGCTTAATGACGACACTGTTTTTAAACTGTCTCAAGTGATTTTTTTAGTCCAATACGCATCTTTCTGGCATACTGGCCAACAAATGCAATATTGATATATCTAGTATGAGCCAATATCCTAACATCAGTGATGGTTCTTCCTTGGCTAGAGCTGGCAGGAGGAGGTGCTGGTGTACCAGGAGGAGATGGAAGGCCTCAGTGTCCTGGCTCAGCAGGTTCTGGATGAGACCCATATCAGCAGCCGGATCAGCTCCAGAGCCACCCAGATTACCGCCCGCTACCATGCCTTGCTTCTCCATCTACTGGTAATAACCATGTAATCACACAGTTGTGTGTACTCTGTATGCCTGCATAAAGTGCACATACATGCCCATACATAGACATGCATGCACACCTTTCAGTTTAGGTAGCATTGATAACTTTTCCAAACAGTGTCTCAAAGGTCTTTGCAAACGATAGAAGAGTACTAGATAAAAGCAACTCGAAAAGCAACAAGTGTGCTTATGTGAAGCCCCTGGACCAATATTCCAGGATTCTGAGTCACAGGCATGCTTGAGTGTGAAATCGATGATGGTTCATGATTGGAGTAAGTGAATCTAGTTTGATTTTAAAAACTCCACTTGTTACCACCAAAGTGCTGTGGTTGCAAAGTGTCTTTGTAAATAAGCAAACCACTCAACAAAATATTTAATTCATTTATTCACTGAGTCAGTACAGTTAGAAAATCATTGATGTACGATGAGCAGTTCAACAGGCCTCAGTGTGGCTGATGCTGCACACCCACCACACACACACGCACACACACACACACACACACGCACACGCGCACAGACACAGACACACTGTATTTCTCTGCGCTGCTTAAGTCATAATTCATAATTCCCCTAGCCAGTGTGCATGGCAAAAACTGTTGCTCATGATTTAGCAAACACACAAACAAACACAGCCTTATATTAAAATAAACATACATGCAATTTACTCTTAAAATTGCACCCAATGCAAAGCAAATTACAATGAGTAAGCAGGTGAGATCTCTACCTTTTGCCATAACTTACTCTGGTTGTTCAAGTTAGTGGCCTTTCTATATCAATATGTCACTTTGATCTACTATGTAAGATTTTCCTGTCAAATTCCATTCTGAGAAGTAATTGAAGCGAGTTTAAACATACTTCTGTCTTTGCCTCTATGTCTGCATTGCAGGAGACCATCAAGCAGCTCCAGGAGGAAGTGTCTTGCATTGAAGAGGCACAGAGTGTCTTCAGCACCTTTTCAGACTGGCTGAGCACAGCGCAGAACAACTTCAGCACTGTGGCTATCAGCATTGACATAGTGGACCGCATTGCGATGGAAAGAAAGATCAAGAAACTGGAGGTATTTTGTTTAAGATAGGTAGCATCCTAGTCCCAGTTAGCTTACCCATTGGTCTGTATAATCATCTGCCTCGTATGCACCATTCATCGGAGTAGGCCTTTAACAAGCTATACATTTAAACTAGAGTCTGACCAATATATTGACGACATTAATGGCTAGTATTGGCCTTTCATGGACAGACTGTAGCAGCATAAATTCTGGTAATAGTGCACCAATACAATTTACACAAAACTACTGTAAATTTTCATTTTCCCCAGCAAGATCTGACCCAAAAATCCAGTATGAGGTTAGCACTAATTAATGCCACTGGCTATAACTTTCAGGCACTTCAAGGAGAAATGGAGCAGGGTCACATCTTCGTCAAGACAATGAGAGAGAAGGCCGAGCGAGCCATGGCGTACTTAGAGGAGGCTGAGGCAGTGCAGCTGAAGGAGGAGGTGGAAACCCGCCTCTCCCAGCTGGAGGAGTTGATGGCTGCTCTGCGGATGGAGCACAGCTCCCTGGAGAAATGCATCTCACACTCCAAAGACTTTCTGGACAAGTACAAGGCCCAGGCGCAGTGGGTCAATGAGACCAAAAACCTGTTAGCATCAACTGTGGAGCCCAAAGCTGAGCTATACCAGAAGAAGGCTCAGCTGGCCAAGTACAAGGTAACTTAATTTTACTCTGCTAATTTTATCTATGGTAAATGAGCAATGCAAGTTCAGTCAGGAAGTTCCTCAGCTGATACAGAGTTTCTGCTGGTCCTTAAAAATTCTGAAATGTCTTAAATTTTATATGGATTAGGGTTTTAGGTTTAGCCATTAGTCTAACCTGTACTGCAGTCTATCTATTCAGATAGTTTTGGAGTGATTTTTCCAAATTCTGTGAAAAAAGGCTGTATATCCAGGCTGCGTTTGGAAGACACTATGGGTTAGGACAGCCTTGTCGAGTAAATATGACTTGCGCAGTCTTGAAATGTGACCTCTGAAGGAGGTGGCCCCTGAGTTGGGACACATCTTTATCCTCATGTCACATCAGTGAATAAATACATTTCATTGTGTGAATTGTCTTGACTGAATTATGTTTCACTGATGTTCAACTGTTGGAAAGCAGTGAACAGAGTGTGAAAACTGAGTGATTTGATTTACCTTGGAATGTTTTGTTCTCGTTGCGCCTGTGTAGACCATCCAGCAGACAGTGCAGTCACATGAGTCAGCAGTGAAATCTGTCATTGAGAAAGGAGAGGCCTTGCTCACCATAATCTGTGACCCCACTATAAGTGATAACATGAGAAAGCTGCAGGCAGACTACCAGGACCTCTGCGTTGCCGCTAAGGTATGGCTGCTATTTCGCTGTCATTCACACTTTTTGCTGCTGTAGGTGTTTCAAAACAAGCAAAATTTAATACCAATACTGGGTCATGACATTGTGGATATGCACGATTAAAAACTGTATTAAGCAGAAATATTTAAACTGTCATTTTCTGCATTTTAGCAGGATCTCAGCAACATGGCATTGCTGTCACCTGTAGGAATGTGACAGACAAATAATTCTAAATGTGTGATGATTTTCCTGGAAGTGTTCCTGAAACTGGCTGCCTGTTTCCTCTCAGACGCAGGTCCAGAGCCTTGTGGAGTGGGTGAAGGAGCACGAGGATTATAACAGTGAATTGCAGGAGGTGGAGAAGTGGCTCCTGCAGATGTCCAGCAGGCTGGTTACCTCTGACTCCATGCAGACCAGCAGCATGGAGATGGCCACTCAGCAACTTGCCCGACACAAGGTAACAGACACTGTACAGTCCTATAAGAATTCATGTTGTTTTTCATGTTAATTTAAATTATATTAACATTACATCAAAATGGTGTTTAGCCTTCTACTTGTGTCATGAGCCATAATTCAACAAAATATCAGTGGAGGGGAGGGAACCCCAATGATTGCCCACTTTTCACCTAATCCCCTTTACTCTAACATACAAGCCTACAGTTGCACCTGAGGGAGTTAAATCACATGCTGTGTATTGGTAAAGTGCATTTTAACCCTCATCATGTGTTTATAAGGCAATCATGGAAGAAATAGCAAGTTTTGAGGAGCGCCTCACCAGCCTGAAGCAGAAAGGAGAAGATCTCGTTGCCAGCTGTACTGACCAAGTTCAAACTAAGATCAGTCAGCAAGTGCAGGCTCATCAACAAGGAACCAGAGACAGCTACTCTGCCATTTGCAGCACGGCCCAGCGGGTGAGTAATACAAGACAATTTGTATTTCCGGTGAAATACAGCTGACAAATACCTGTCCTGCTCAATCACTTAATAATTATTGTTCAAAATCATGCACAAATCATCATTATTTCAGTTATGGTTATCAGGTAAGATAAGCCAGATCAAGGACAGAACATCATTAAATGCAATCTGTGAAAGCTCCTTGCCAGCTTGCAGTATCGTATTTAACAGTGTGCCTCTTGTCTGTATGGAAATTTATTTTATTCAACATTTAACAAGGAGACCTCTCTATCATATCATCTTCACACAAACCTGACTCTTTATTTAATAAAAATAAGACTTCTCCTGCTTGGTCTTGACTCTCCTTGTTCAACAGGTGTATCAGAGTCTGGATCGGGAGCTGCAGAAACACGTTAGCCACCAGGACACTCTGCAGCAGTGTCAAACCTGGCTCTCCTCAGTACAGGAGGAGGTCCAGCTAAATGATCAGCCACCATCTGGTCTGCAGGAGGCTCTCAAGCAGGTGTGTCTGTGACTATATATATAGATGGCGATTTCAAAATGGCTGGTGTGGTGCCGGCATTTTTTCCCCCTCCAGCTGTGTTTCTGCTGATAGAGTGTCCATGCCTTAACTTTACACCACTGCAGAAACGCAGCAGCATTTCAATTTTGTGGATTGTTTCCCTACTGCGAGCTTTTCAGTGTAGGAACATTTTTAAAAAACATTTCAGGATACTACAAAGAATGAAAGCAGTGTAGTGAATGCTGCCTTGAAACGGCACATTTGTTTGTGATGATATTTCTTTAAACCACAAATTTTCATTGTCATTTTCATTTTCCAAAAATTTACGCTCTAAATGAATTTTGTAATTTTGCAATTTGTTTTGCAATGATATCCTTTAGTAGTGGCAAAACAAAACACCACGGGGACAGAATGAGGACACACTGCCAGGGGAAACATGTTTATAAGGGATTACAAATGATAGCATAGCATCCCCATTAGTTTCAGGAACTCCTCTTACTGAGATTCTTCAGTTCCACATAATTTTTCATACAGCTGGCTCACAGACATTGATAAAGTCTATTCCCTACCATTTTAAAGAGGAGTTTTTATTATAGTGTGTCAGTGTGAGCCTTTATGTTTCTGTGCACAGGTGAAACACTACAGGGCCCTTCAGGAACAGGCCAGCACTTACCTGGACCTGGTGTGTTCTGTCTGTGACCTTTCTGATGACGCTGTGAGAGTTACAGCGGCTGAGGTGCAGCGAGTCAAACTCACGGTCAGTACAATGTTACCTCCTGGTCCATCATACTCAATCAAGTACTAATCATGCTATTTTACAATGGCTGATATATCATATACATAAACAATTTAATAGGCAGTTAGAGTTTGTCTCACAAATGTTAATTTAACATTCAATGACTGTATGCATACAGGACGCATTACATTAAATGTGAGTGCAGTTGTGGAAAAGGTATTGTGAGTGCCCAGGATTGCATGAGAACGTTTTTGCATTAAATACATGTAGACTTGTGTTGGCAGCGCAAGATTCTGGAAATATTCAGTGTGTAAATGTGTATATGTGCTTTTACAGATAGAGGAGAGGATGTCCAATGCCCAGGAGCTTTCAGAGGGCTGGAGGGAGATCAAGGAACAGAAGCAGGAGCTCTCCAGCCTGTTCCAGGATATGGAGCAACAGCTTCTCAGCTTCTCCAGAAGGCCTGCAGAGTTGGAGACCAAGATTGCTCACAACATGCTGTCACAGGCCAAGGTAGGAAGCAGAATCACACCTGTCCATCCCCTGACCGCGTACAAAGAGGCAACCAAAGGGCAACTCTTTTATAAATCATCCCCATATATGATGTTTAGGAAAGATTATGTAATATTTTCTTTTCTACAGCATTGTTTTTGATAATTTGACAACTGGGGTGGCAGCTATTGCACACCTATCTGGCGAAGAAGGGGTCCCCTCTCTCTCTTGTCCTTTTCAAGATTTCTTGCATTTTTCCCTATTTCTTCTGTGCGTTTTTTTGGGGAGTTTTTTCTTATCTGGATAAGCCAGGGGATGTTGCCCTGTTTAGTTCCTTTAAACAAGGGCCTATAAGGCCTTTTGAGACTGTACGGGTGTAAATCACAAGTTTCATCCAAATTTTGACTGCTTACTGTGTGTGTATTACTGCGACATGCTCATTGTTTACCATCAAATACAATGTTTTGCATGTCCAACAGGAATTCAGTCAGCAACTGCAGTCAAAACAGAGTGTCCTGACTAAGATGACAGAGAGTGTGAGCAGACTGACGAGGGGCCAGGACTCCCCAGAGCATGCAGAGCTGGATCGTCTGAGCCATTCGTGGCTGGAGCTCTGTCACCAGGCCAACAACCTGCAGAGCCAGAGAGAGGAGGATCTGCAGAGGTCTAAGGAATACCACAACTGCATCACTGCAATGGAGGCCCTGTTTGAGCAGGTGTCCAAGGAGTGGGACAATCTGGCCAGGTGCAGTTGTTAATAAAGTTAACATTAAAATGATAGATACTTTTTCATCTAGATTTCTATCATTGTCAGGACAAAAACATGAAGTTATAGGCTATTTAATTACTTATCAACACTTATCACCTCTTTCCATTCATTTCAACTTCCTTAAATCTTTCTATCTTTCTTTTTTTTTTATCTTCAAATTGCATTCCAAGAACTAAGTACACATTATAATCTTGCTCCTCTGTATGTCTGTAGGTATGTCTGTCTTTGTCACTGCCCTGTCCCATTTGTTTGTCTGCTCTGTCTGATTAAGTTGTCTTCCTGTCTGGTTTGTCTGTCTGTTTGTCTGTCTGAATGACCTTAATATACATAATTGACAAATTGAATACAATGACCTTTGGTTGCATGGCATGAAAATAGAAATTGTAAAACGTTGGATGTTTCAGGGATTAATATCATAAGGGCTTCTTTGTTATGTTGCTCCCATACATACAAAATTTTGCTGTCGGAAAAACTTGAAAAACCTGTCTTCATTGAGAGATGATCTATTTTTGTGAGGCCTCACAAAGCCCTCTATTCAAATAACAAGGACCTCTCTGCACAGGAAAGATCCATATAACACATACTTAGTATTTTCAGTATTTTCTGTTGGTGTGCTGGCATATCCTCAGTACAGCATTTGTATAATTACCTGTTCTTTTGCCACAGAACGGATGCTGAAAGTTCATCTGAGCATTTGGAGGCATTACGGAAACTGGCAGTAACTCTGGAAGACCAGAAAGGCACACTCGAGGACCTAAAGGACCAGAGACAGAAAGTCATCCAGCATTTGAACTTAGATGACAAGGAGCTGGTAAAAGAGCAAATCAGCCACTTTGAGCAGCGCTGGTCTCAGATGCAAAACCTAATTGAGAGGAAGATCCTGGACTCAGTGGTGACCTTGGAGGACATGGGCCAAGTGGTGGCCCGTCTGAGGGAGGCTCGTGACTGGGCAGAGGAACAGCAGCCTGCCCTGTCTGAGGCCATGAAAATGAGTCCTCCTCCAGAGCTCGCTCAGAGCTTTCTGTTTGACCACCTGAGCATCTGTAGTGAGCTAGAGGCCAAGCAGCTCCTGCTAGCCCAGGCTCTGGTCGATGCTGACAGGGTGCTGGCACACCTAGGCCTCAGTGAACGGCAGCGTCTGCAGCAGCTGATTTCAGATACTCAATCTGAGGTTGAATCTCTGAGTGTGAAGGTGGTGCAGCGCAGGAAACACCTCAGCAAGGCTTTCACAGAGAGGACACAGTTCCTAATGGCTGTGAGCCAGGCCATTTCCTGGGTCCAGCAGAATGAGAAGAAAGCCCAGGCAGAAGAATACATTGCTTTGTTACCCGATGACCTGGCCAAGCAGGTTCGAACGTGTAGGAACATCCAAAGCAGTCTGAAGGCTTATCAGAGTGAGCTGACCTCCTTGTGGTCTCAAGGGAGGGATCTGATGAGGGATGCCAGTGAGGATGAAAAGAATGAGATACTCACAAAGTTGCAGGAGTTGCAGAACATCTTTGAGAAAACTCTACACAGGTGTGGCCAGAGACTTCAGGAGCTTGAAAAAGTACTTGTGTCTAGAAAGTATTTCAAGAGTGATCTGGAAAAAACATGTCAGTGGATAAAACAAGCTGATATAATCACCTTTCCTGAAATCAATCTAATGAATGGAGATGCAGAATTGGAAGCGCAGCTACTGAAGTATCAACTGATAGTTGAGCAGGCGGTCGAATATGAAAACCTCCTTCTCATTGTACAGAGAGCCGGCCAGGAGATACTGCCCACTCTGAATGAAGTAGACCACTGCTACTTGGATGAAAAACTCAATATCCTTCCCCATCAATACAACAGCATATTAGCATTAGCCAAAGAAAAGCAGGAGAAAATCCAACAGGCCATTCTTGCAAGGAAAGAGTACACCTCTTTCATAGATGTCACTCACAAAGCACTTAAAGAGCTTGAGGAGCAGTTCAATAATCTGGGGAAGCAGCCTGTTGGCCTGCAAACAGAAGAGGTTGTCAGTTTGCAGAGTGACTACAAAGCAATTCAGGTGGATCTCAGCAACCTGGGTTTAGCTGTCAGTGAACTGAACCAGAAGAAAGAGGGTTTCCGCAGCACTGGTCAACCCTGGCGCCCAGAGGAGATGACCCAGCTTGTGAGCTTGTACAACAGCCTGAAGAGGTTGATTGAACAGAAAGTTGAGCATCTGGATGACACCTTAGAGTCATTTGAGGACCACAAGGCAATGGCTATGCAGGTTGACTCTGAGTTGAAGGCCACTAAAGAGCAGTTGGTAAAGGTTAACGCAGAGACCCAGTCAGCTGAGGAGAGGTTGAAGAACTACCATGCTCTGGCGGGAAGTCTCCAAAGCGCCAACTCGCACTTGTCCAGGCTAATGGAGCAGATGGACACTTTGGCCCCTCGCGTGGACCAGGCAGCGCAAGATGCCTCCAAGGAGCAGGTGGTTCTGTGGCAAGACGAGCTGCGGTCCTTACAAGCTGCAGTGGGGGAGCTGATTCAAGAATGCGAGAACAGGTTTGTGCAGAGTAAAGACTTTGAGACAGAGATGAAACGGACCCTGGACTGGCTGCAGCAGGTGAGGGACGAGCTGGGCTGTGCTGTGATCGTGGATGTGAGGGTGGAGAAGGTGCAGGAGGAAATCAGGAAGCAGCAGATCATGCAGGAGGAAGTGCAGTCCAGACTGAGAATTGTGGCTGCTCTTAGTAGCAGGGAGAAACAAAAGTATATCAGTGCCAACGAGCTCGTCCCAGCCCACGTGGATACAAGCCTGGAAGAAATGGCAAAGCTGCAGGCTGACGTTCAGAAAGCGCTGAGCTCCAAACAGGTGCATTTTCTTACACAGACATTACTGTAAAATATATAGTTACAATAATGCATTCATTATGGTGAAATGTTTGACCAGTAATGTCATTCATTATAGTTAATAACTAAATACCCAATTTCTCATTTGCTTTGAAGTGTCAAAACACTTGCATTCAGAGTGCTCAGCAAACTCCACACTCTCCACATTTTATATGTACAAATATATGCCAGAATACATAATTTTTTTCTCCTACTTGTCAGAACAACAAGTTTTTTTCTCTTTTACTGTTAGATTACACTGGCACAAGCATTGGAGTTATGCCAAAAGTACCACTTCAGGATGCAGTCAGCCTGCGAATGGCTGGAGGATGCCGTGTCCTTCCTGCAGCAAGCTAGCCTGGGGGTGGATGTGGAAAACTATGAGGAGTGTCTCCGACAGCACGAGGACATCATGGCCACAGAACATGAGTTCCTCATCCACCTGGAGGAGCTGGATGCCCTGCCACCACAGTTGGAGAACCTGGTGAACCCCACAGCCAAAGAGCAGCTCAAGGTGAGCGTGGAGTCAGCACAGCAGAGAGGTGTGGAAGTGCGGGACCAGCTCCAGTGTCACCAGGATGTCCTTCAGAGGTAGTGTGACTGACAAGAGATAGTAATGACAGTATAGTAATTTTGTCTGCAGTTCCGTGTTGGTGATAGTGACACTTATTCCAATAATGTCTACTGTTGTTCTCAGCTGTGTGGCCCAGTGGAAGTCATACCAGGAAGCAAGACAGACAGTCATTGAGCTGATGAATGAGGCTGAAAAGAAGCTTACTGAGTTTTCCACTGCAAAGGCAGCCACAAGCCAGGAGGCCGAAGAGAAGCTGCGGAGTCATAGGGTATGGGAGGCTAAAACAGTCATACAGATGAAAATATGTGGTTGAGAATATATTTTTTATACAGTTTTTTGGTGAATTGACCAGAAAATAGTAAATATCTAAGAATGTTATGATCTTGGATGAGAGCTTATGCATTGTAATTTAGGTTATTTGTTTGCTTTTTTCAGTCCCTGGTGTCACTTGTGAATGGTTTCCAAGAGAAGCTGAGTGGCCTAGAAGAGCAGGCCGCTCAGCTGGAGCTGGTGGCGAGTGACGCCAGCAAGGCCACCATCAGTCGCTCCATGACCACTGTGTGGCAGCGCTGGACACGCTTACGCAGCGTGGCTCGGGGACATGAGAGGGTGCTGGAGGACACAGCACAGGAATGGAGGACTTTCAGAGAGAAGGTGCCGAGCCAGAGCATGGGAATAAACTAAATGAGTAGAAAGTGTATGTTTTGTGTCTACTCGAAGTATCCCTAGCACTGATAACATTTTAATATTATCATTTTGTACAGATGGCGAAGCTGGGGGCAGTTTCTGATGAGCTGCAGAGTCGTGTCCCAGACAGTGCAGTAGAGAAGGCCTCCAAAGCCACCCTGCAGTCTCTGTTGGACCAGCATGACCTGCTGAGCCAAGATATTGAGAGAGAGCTCTCCTCGCTCATGCTGCTGCGACAATACGCCCTCAGCCTGCTGCACGATGTGGAAGTGCCTTCACCAACCAATGACCAGGAGGAGCTGCCCACCCTGAAGGAGATCAGAGCTGTACAAGACCAACTGGAAAGGTACAGTGGCAAGGCTGCTGCTTTAAACAATAGTTTGCCTTCTGTATTTAGACAATAGTCTTGCAGTGGTATTAGCGTTTAAATTGAATTGTATGATTAAAATATGGTTTTCATGGTTTTAACCTGACCCCAACTCACCTGCCAAGTTTGATCCAAGTAGGATAAAAACTGTCACCTGCTACACTTACTGCAGGTGTAATGACTAGACTAATTTTGTTCCTTTACCTCCAGCCTCCTGACACAGTCCAGGACCAAGCGGGCTCAGGCAGGGCAGGAGCTAAGGGACAGAGAGGAAGTGGAGAAGGACCTGAGTGTTGTAAAAGCCTGGATCCAGGAGACCAGAGAGCTCCTTCTCAACCCCACCCCAGACATTGATTCTCTGCTACAGGAGCTTGAGGTAAATCTACCACCTAAAGAGAGTATTATAAGCTTCTTGAATATATGCTACTGGAATACACAGTGTGGAAGAAAAATTAGACACTCCTGTCTGAATAACTAATATGTCACATGATATGGATTTCCTTTGGAGAATGCCCGCATCAGTCCTGTTCTTGTTGCACAGGTTGTACATGGTGATGTGATCACTTACCGTCAGAATGTGGATAAATTAGCCGAGCAGCAGCAGAGCAAGTACCTGGACCTCTACACTATTCTACCCTCGGAAATCTCCATGCAGCTGGCTGAGGTCTCGCTCGCATTGGGTGCAATTGAGGACCAGGTATCATCAAAATAGCTCTGACTGTCCATAATACTTTGAGAGACCACTTTAACTTCAAACTATGCTGTTAACTAAATGGATTTCTCATGGCACTTCTGATGGTAGACACCTTTACTATGGATATTCTTTTTGATATTATTTATTTAGCTGTAAGGCAGCAGATATAAAAGTGTCTACCAAATGAATCGCTGTTGGGTGACAACCTTGTGTCCCAGCAATGCCAATTCTTTAGGGAGTAATTGAAATAGCCTTGATTTTGCTGACTTTTCACAAGCCAAAGTTGGAGAATTTTCTCAGCTCATAGAGGAGTATGCAATCAAAATTGGAGTTACAAGAGTTACATAAGGCAATAAAATGTAGGTATATGTTTCTTCAGTGATCGAAACAAACCAAGCATAAATCATTTATTTGTGTTTCCTAAATCTGTTCCAGGTTCTTTCCAAAGAGAGAGAAATTCAGAAAACCAGAGATATAAAGGAAGACTTCAGCTCCAGAATCCATGACATGTCTGAGAAACTCAAAGCCATCTCCGCTAAATTCAAGGAAAAATCCCCTGACGTTGATCATGCCAAAGAAGAGGTCAAAGTGAGTTACCTGAATTTCCACCATGACTTATACTGTAGTTCATCCATTCTAACATTGCCTTTGAAATAATTAGAAATATTCTACGGTCTGTAGTATCATACACATTCTGTTTCCTTCCTCAGAGCTTGGCTGAGGACTTGGACGGCTGCGGACGCACTCTGTCAGAGCTGGATGCTGCTGTACAAGAGTTTGGTCGCAGAAATCCTCTACTGGCCAAACAGCTAAGTGACGCCATTGGCAAGCTATCAGAAATGCATCATCACACAACACGGCTAGCAGACTGTAGGAACAACTGGCTCAAAAAGGTAAGCATTTCTCACACTTCCTCTGTACAGACGACAGCTGTTGTGCTCATCCAAAAGTTATTTTATGCTACATCATTCATGAGCATGTCTTATTCTGTGTACCATTTGGACTCTCTCTTATCTTTGGTTCCCAGGCTGTCTGCTATTTAGATGAGTATAATGAGATGCTGGACTTCATTGTGAGGTGGTCAGAGAAAGCCAAAAGCCTTGTGAGGGCAAATATCATCTGGAACTCCTCTGTTCATCTGCAGGAGCAGATAAGGATGTACCAGGTGAGTGGGGATCCAGACCCCCCCAGAATGGGTTATATTTTGATATTGATATTGAATTTTTATATCAAAAACACTAATTAGTGGGCAGTGTACACTCCTCTGTATTAATTTGGTGAGGGAAAATCTAAACCAATTTATGACAACCAAGTGAGCCACATTCAAACCAATGCATTCTAAATTTATAGGCCCTTCATGAGACATGTGCACCCCTGATCCACCATATCGCTGAACACTGACTTATGTTGACTTGTGTAGGATAGTTTGAACTGAAACTGGTACAATGGCTTTTGCAAGGACTGAAGCTGTGGTGCTCTGGTGCTTTACACACCACGAAACCAGACCTCACCCAGCCCTTCTTTCACTGCCTTGTTCTCCTGTGTGCAGGCTGTGCTGCGTGAGTCTCGGGAGCTCCATGGAGACCTGGAGTCCATGGGGGAGAAAGTGGAGCTTCTGTCTGAAGTACTACAGGTGGAGGCCATGAGCCAGCAGGTGTGTGAACTCAGTCGACACACCGAGGAGCTTCAGCAAAGCATCAAGACACGGCTGCAGAGCTTGCAGGATGCAGATAAGGTGCAGTGATATTGATTCCTACCTTTACGCAGTTATTTACAATATCAATGTGTTTCTGGCAAACCCTGTTTTCACTACAAACAGCCAGCAGAATTTCCCTGAAGGAATATCAAAACCTATCTTGTAGATTGTACACAACTTGAAGTCAGTCTTTCAGGAATGATGCACATATGTTGAGCATTTTTAATAGCTTTTTTTTTTTTTGTTCAAAAGCAAAACAAAAACAAACAAACAGAAATGGTACTTGAAGACTTGCCTCTGTAGTATTTTTTTCTAAGTGGTGCAGACAACCATGGAAAAAAATACCTGATGAAATACCAAACAGACCAACATGTATCAACATTAAGTCTTTAACGGAGTATCAGTCAGCTTTTATGTCAGTAAATTTAATGGATGTTCATATTCCGAAGACAAGAAACATGAGAGTGTAGTTAATATTCTGATTTAAGGACAGGTTCGCTATTTTGGAACCTAGACCCTGTTTACAGATTATCTGGATTGATCCTCAGATCTAGAGTCTGTTATTTCACCAGTCACTTCAGTATTAAGATGATGTCGATGGTTGATGTGCTGCAGGCCCCTTCTTGGCCACAACAGCGGTCGATGGGGCAATCATGAACAGCTTTGGAAAGGTAAGATAATGTTGTTTTTATGAAATGGGAAGAGTCCAGCAGTGAGTCCTACACAGAAGCAGCCAAAATCAAGTTCCAAAAGAATACTACCTTCTAAGCCCATAACAATGACAAAACATTTTGAGATTGATAAGCGTATGCACCAGTCTTCCCATTTCATAAAAGCAACATTGTCTTACTTTTTCACATCCATTTGTGACTGCCCCATTGACCCCTGTCGTAGCCGAGCGGGAGCCTGCAGCACATCAATTTCAGACGTAGACGTAAAAGACGTTGTCCTTTAAGTTGGTTAATGTTTTTTTAATTGTTTGTCATATTTAAATAAACTTGTCCTCAGTGATAAATATATATATGAGTAGATAAATATATAGTCAACCCAAGTATGATTGTCCTCAGAGTATGGAAGCCCTGGAGTTTGAAGTTAAGGCCCTACATGTTGCCCTGGAGCAAGTCCAAGCCACACTGACCTCACCAGAGTTGGCACGCCAGAGCCTCAAGGAACAGCTGACTCAGAGACAGGTAAACACAGAGCATTAACACACACACCTTTTCTACAAAATGTTCCAAAGTGTCATGGATGCTTACTCAGCACATTCTAGCTTGTTAAAATTTCCCAAAAATGTAAACTCTGAAATTCCTCTGTTTCTGCAGCGTCTGCTGTCAGACATGGAGAGCTTCAAGCAGCAGGTGCAGGCGGTGCAGTTGTGTCAGAGTGCTCTGCAGGTCCCAGAGGAGGTGATGCCCAACCTTGCCATCTGTCGCACAGCTCTGCGTCTGCAGCAGGATGCCAGTCAGATGCAGCACATAGCCATCCAGCAGTGCAACATCCTACAGGTACAGTAGAGGGCACTGTTGATGCAGCAGAAGGGTGTTGATAGGGAGGCATGTCTACCTGCTTGAGCCAAGATGCAGCCAAATAATTCACATCACATCACCCGACCATCAATAAACTTAGATACCACAAAACTGAATAATACCGCATATTCCAGGTTAAATCCTTGTGACTTCAACTTTGATGATTTTTCTATTAATTATCATATTTTGTTGGAATCACTATTTCCTCTGCCTGTTTCCATCATCATTTTTTGTTACTCCCTGCTGTAAAAAGCTGACATTTGGGAGATACGAGCTGTTCATCTGATAACAGGGATGTGTTTTGCCCTCCCAGGAGGCAGTGGTGCAGTACGAGCAGTATGAACAGGAAGTGAGAGACCTGCAGGGCCTAATCGAGGAGGCCCATCGTGTCATTCAGGACCGCCCCATCCCCACCAGCAACATCCAGGAGCTGCAGGCCCAGATCCTTCACCATGAAGTACAGTGCATTCAGTCGTTCAATTTACCTGCTTATTGCATATCAGGGTCACTGAACATTGAGCCCTGCATATTTTTATAGAAGGAACCCTGGAGCAGTTAGCAGCACACCATATGGCAAATACAAATTAACTGTTTAGAGTTTACAGTCCCACTTCACTGTGTGTGTTTATAATGTGGGAGGAAAGCCATGGGAATAAGGAAAACATGCAAACTCTACTCAGAAAGGACTGCAGCCAGTAATCAAATTTGTGCTTACCTCTAATCCACTGCATGCCACAAGACAGACAGTCAGTTGCGCCTAATGTCTGCTTCACCTAACTGTTTCCTAGAAGATACACTTAATTAAATCTGACTCATTCAGTGTGACCTTCATTTCTTCCTGTAATATTGTTCTGTTTACTATGGGACTAAGGTTAGGGTTAGGCTTAGTTTTATTTATTTATTTAGTTTATTTTTATTCCGTTTTGACTTTTTGTTTTCAATTTCAGTTTTAAAGCAGGTTTGTTAGTTTTCTTTCTTTTTTCTTTCTTTTTTTTTGAAAATGCATAGTTTTAGTTTTTATTAGTTTCAGTGTTAGTTTTGGCCTTTTTTGCAATAAGGGGCATTTATCATGGCCAAGATTTAAAAAGGTCAGAAATAATACTGTGTAATAAAAACCCAACAAAACATCATGGCATTTAAAAAAAATGTATTCACTTAGGAAGGGTGAACCACGGACAAAAGACTAATTAAAAAAAGATTTGTGTCAGTCAGTGGGTTTCTCGCATCAACCAGAAAAATTCAACTGGACACAACAACAAAAACAACAACAGTACATAAGATGTATGTGGGTGGAAATATGTAAACAGTCTACAGCACATAAGATGCAGCCTTAAGAGCAAATATGAGTAAAGACGTTTTCTCTATAATTTTTGCTTGTTTTCTAAACACAAAATACAGTTTCAGTTCCAGCCTCGATTTCATTTTTATTTCAGTGAACGAACATGTTTTTTCACACCTAGTTTTTTGTCACTTCGTTAGTTTTTGTTTACAGTCATAACTTTGAATGGGACGGCTTTATTTGAGGAATCAGTCACTGCATGAACTCACTTGAGAATTGTTGTGTTGTTTTGAATAGGAGCTGGCTCAAAAGATCAAAGGTTACCAAGAGCAGATTGCCTCCCTGAACTCAAAATGCAAAATGCTGGCAGTGAAAGCCAAGCATGCCACCATGCTGCTGACAGTGAGTGATGTGGAGGGACTCCCTGAGGGCCTGGAGGAGATGGATGGGGAGAAATCGAAGAAATCCTCAGCGCAAGCCATTATGGTAATAAATTTTCACCATAAAAAATATGCATTGATTAAACCATTGGTATTTGTATTGGTGATGACTTTGCTTAATTAATGTAGTGGGTGACTGGGCTTTGCTTACTGAGTTAGTGTTGTTTCCTGCAATTATTATTGCATAAACCTCTGCTTTTTTTCTTTGTAAGGAGTATTGTGTTGCTAATATCTACAATTCCCTTTGACTTTGTTTGATTTGATCTTTTTCTATTCTGAATCCGCTTTGCATGTCTCTTCCTCTGTGAAATGTTGTCTGTGTGGTGTGTCAGATGACTGCTGGTCGCTGTCACACCCTCCTGTCTCCTGTCACTGAGGAGTCTGGGGAGGAGGGCACTAACAGTGAGATCTCTTCTCCTCCTGTCTGTCGCTCCCCTTCTCCCATCACTCACACTGAAGTCTCTATTCACAAGGTATCCGCCGACTTTTTGCTTGTTTGACTGGAATTTGTTTTTGTTTTTTTTTGTGCTTTTCAATCTGTGGTTTGTCCTGGTTGCTCAGCTGGGTTACGGTTAAGATTAGTCACTTTGTCCTTGTAGCGTTATGGATTTGGATTTGGCCCATGACCATCGTTGCACGTCATACCTGCTCTTTCAGTCCAGTTCCTCCAACATCTTTTCAGTGTATACTGTCTGGTTAAGCAAAAGGACTATGTATGTGTTATTCTTTGTGGTTTCTTTTAGGCGGGGCGAGGAACACTCACAAGAGCTCCCATCCAAGAATTATATGACCCGACATTTGAATCTGTGGCCAACTTAGATGACCTGCAGCGCTCCTGGGAGACACTGAAGAACGTGGTGTGTAGCCCACTACAAGACTTCAGTTTTGTGGTTTATCGATTCTCAGTGACCTTTTGTCATGAGATACAACCAGTGTTTCACTGACACACTCAGACACACCGCAGTTTAAAGGTACCCAGTGTGGTTTGTGACCACTAGTGGCATTATAGTGCACAAGAGGAAGGGTCACCGTTTTGCTCACATAACATGTTCTTCCAGTACACTATGAGCAAGGGGGCGACATATTATACACAGCAATATACGCAATGCAATACTTTCAAAGTATCCCAAAATAATGCAAATGTCTTCTGAGGTAGGAAATGCATTCAAAAACTACATTCAAAACAACATTGAGTATCTTTTAAGGCCAAAAACAAGCATTAGGAAAGTTTATCAGCACTTTGTTCATATTGTTTCTTTACATAATGTTATGTACTCACAGATCAGTGAGAAGCAGAGATCTCTGTATGAAGCCCTGGAGAAGCAGCAGCGTTATCAGGGCTCACTCCAGTCCATCTCCTCGAAGATGGAGGCTTTGGAAGCCAAACTCAGTGAGCCTCTGGAGGCTGATAAAAGCCCAGACAGCCACATGAAGACCCATGAGGTGAGATGTGTAGTCTGTATAAATCTATAAATCTGTTAAGGGTAGAGAGGTTGTCACCAACACTGCAAGCATTAGGAGTTTGCTTCCTACTTTTGTCACACTTAAAAAGGTAAGCACTCACGGGACTGCAGAGATCAATTTTTTTTTTTGCTTGTTTGTTTGTTTGCTTTTTTAAATATCATACATTAAAGGCTTAACATTTTGTCAAAGTATGCAGGCCTCTGGGAGACACATTTGGGGCCACTCATGACAATGTGCTCTGCTTTCATAAAACTCACAATGTTTAACATCTTTTGTTTGCCTTTGTCTCCACACTTCATCGGTGCACCATCGGTCCTATTTCAGGTTTCAGTTAAATGGAATTGCAGTAATTATTTTCAGAAAACTGCTTATCCAATTTTTAATATCATAAATGGGGATTTGGGTATAACATACAAAAAAGACATATTTAAAGAACCACTGTCATGTGACCAACATCGGAACTGTAAATAAAGTTGGTGCATACGTACATGTAAGACTTGTAACACTGTTATTCCCTATAGGATGTGATGCAAGAGATTCAAAGTGTCCAGGAAGAGATAGACAGGCTGCAGACAAGCTTCACAGAGGAACTGGCCTCTGATGCCGTGGACTCAGACATGGCTGACCAGCTGGCCATGCATTCGTCCCTCGCTGTTCTAGCTGAGAGGATGGCCACCATCCACATGAAGGCCTCAGGGAAACAGCAGCTATTGGAGGTAGTCTCTGAAATCTGACTATGCAGGGTAGCTGGATAAACATCTGAGAGCCCTTTGTAGGCAGGTGTTCGACTGAGTGGTAAACCATGGGCAAGGATGAAATCAATTCTGGACACTGTAAGGCTCGAATTGTAGTCATTTTATTCCAAGCATCATCACATTTTCAGTAACTGATGAAGAACATTTGTTGCTCAAAATTCACTTCATTTGGCAATAAACTGTCTGCAACATGGGCCTTATAGCGTGAAGACTCTCTTTATTCTAGCTTGAATTCTCTATGATATCTTAACTTCTTTTCTTGTCAGATAATTTCCCTCCCTTTTCTCGTCCATTATTCATCAACAGTTATTTTTTATATATTATGAATGTCAGTTTTCTTATTATTTAAAACAGCCATTAAGCTTCTTCCCCACCCATCGTGTTTGTGCCGTGCATTTACTGTTTTTGTGACATGCAAGTGTAGAATTCACTGTAATTTGATGGCTGAGACAGATTCAACTTTTTGTGAATGTTGTGAAAACACACCCCAACCAGTAGTTTCATCAGTAATAGTGGTACCTTATAGATGGCAAATTTAGAAATGCATGTGATGATTGAAATGTGATGTGCATTGCCCCAGGAGCGTGTTAGTGACCGCATGGAGGGGCAGCGCCAGGAACGGGCCATACAGCTTTATCACACCCAGGCAGATCAGCTGGAGCAGTGGCTGGCCGTCACACGCACCACCATCAACTCCATCCTAGATCTGAAACCTCCAGAGGAGACAGATATGGGGGACCAGCTTACTGAATGTCAGGTAGGCTCCTACTGCTGTCCATGTACAATATGGGATGGGAGAAAACGATTTGAATTATTGCTTGACAGTACAACCATAGCCCAATTTATGGTAGTATCAAGTTACATCAGAATATATGTATTATTGCAATATGTCGTGAATGATACAAGTGTCTGTAGAGAACTGTTATCTAGCTGCTCAGTCCTGCTTGAGTCCTGGTCATTGCAACATTGTTTATTTGGCATTGCATCATTTGCCGCCTCAATATTTTGTTTCCCCTATCACATATGCATCATCCCAGGGGGGCAGGAACCTGTCAGTGGGTAAACAAGAGCATTAGCAGAGTTAGAGGGGCATTCAGATGTCTGGGCTCCTAAGCGGCTGTAGCGCTAGTCTTAAGCAGATTATGCAGATGTCTCTGTGTGGCAGAGGCCTGTTAGCAGCATTGGGACGAGTGTTCAGGGGCTGTAGCTTTCAGGCGATTAATAGATCCCGGTGCAGGGATTGGTGTGGCTGACAAAGCTGGGCCGAGCTACTAGAATATCCAAGTAGGGGAATCCTAGAAGATGGGGCGGGTAAAGGGGGAGGGAGAGTTACTCTCTGCTGTAGAGAAACCCGTTGAAGCTACTGATCAGACACTATTGGCTATGCTATTGCAAAAAAAACTTGCTTATTCAGACGTTGTAACAGCCTTTGCTGTTGAGCATCTTTGACCTGACTGGACTTTAACCAAGAGGACATCATGGTCCATTGCATTGTGGAATCGTTTTTGAATTTGAGTGAGAGCATGTATGCTGCAGGGCATGGAGTATGAAGGATTAGTGGTAATATGTTGCACACAAGGCGAGGCCGGAAAGGTGGGCCAAGGATGAAAGCAGAGGGAGAACGTTCCCTCTCCTGTGCCCAAGGGAAGCTGCTGGTGTAGGGGCTTCAGCCAGAGCCTGGCCCTCTGCTGGTTGAATGCCACTGTCTGGAGGATCTGTTCTGTTGACGGAGCAGCTGTCGTGGGTGGTGGGACACCATGTTTGAGCTGGCCTCTCTCCTTCTGCTACTGCAGAACATGCTGCTAGAGATCGAAGAGAAGGTGCTGGCCCTGTCAGAGCTGTCCATGCACAGTGAGAGCCTGCTGCTGGAGGGCCGGACAGAGACGAGGGAGGAAGCTGAGCAGCTGACGAGGAAGCTACGCACACTGAAGGGCAGCCTGCTGGAGCTGCAGCGAATGCTGCAGGACAAGCAGATTAACATCCAGGTGAGGTTGAGATGTCGAGATGCAGTCATGTGATCGTGCATGTGATGCAGCAAGCAAAGATTCTTTCTGTCCTGCAAAGCTAAATGGATAACAAACATCATTAACACTGGGGTTAGGGGTTCAGTCCACGATGGGGCCACCCATGCTCAAAGTGTATGTAGTGTTACATTGTAAGGTCTTTCATATCAACAGCATGTGTGATGTTTTCTTTTACCTAAAATATGAAGAACTTTGTTGTTCTTGGGCTTGCACCATGCTAATTACTGACAAAATGTTAAAATGAGCTAATATGCAGTGAGTTTATTCTCTGCTGCAAGCCACTGTAGCATGTCAGGAAACAAGCAGCTGAAAGAATATATAATGTCTGTCATGGAGCTCCCGTCTGACACCTCTGTGCTTTACGTTTTGAGAAGTGCTATTTAAAGTTATTTTTACATTATTATTAGTGGTAGCAGTGTGTGGTGATTCAAATGAATGGTGATCAACTAATATAATGCAATTTTTGCTGATCAATTTTAACCTATACTTTAGTCACACCTCCTTGGTAAAGGGGGCTTTTTGCCAGGAATGCATGTTGTATGATATTGTTGTCCTGCCCCAACCCAGGGCTCTCTGCAGGAGCAGGAGGACAGTGAATCAGACTCCAGTCTGTCTCAGAGTCCCAGTGTCCAGGACTGGCTGGCCCAGGCCCGGACCACACGCTCCCAGCAGCAGCAGGACAGCCTTCAGAGACAGAGGGTACATTTTCACATACTTGTACCATTGTTTCACTACTCAATTTAAGTAGTGCATTAGACAATGGTGTAACTCTAAGATTAATCTAAGATTTGTACAACTACAGCAGCATCTGCAGTAGCCACTGCAATTACTACAGCCTCATTTCTAAATGTAATGAAGACAGAACTAATTATAAATATAATTTCTCAGCATTTCTCATCTCAACATGACATTTGTTACGTTGTCCCTTATGTCCTTTGGCAAAAAGGTAAACAAAAAGGACCATTTAGACTCAGCTGCCAGAAAAGCGTGTAATAAGCATGTAATTTGATTATTTAATCTACATGTCTCTCATCATCAGCCCAGCTCAAAGATAGATTTCAGTAAATATCTTCACTTCAATCCATCCTCTAGTGTACCTTTAACTACACCTCTACATTTAATACCATGGCTACATCCATACAACATAATGATCCTGCTTCAGTGAATCAGGAGATGTGATGGAAGATTTCCCATGAAATGAGTCTAAGCAGGCGTTGCTGTGTTGTGTGTTTGTGGTCAGGAGCTGGAGGAGCAGCTAGCAGAGCAGAAAAAGCTTCTTCAGTCAGTTGCCAGCAGAGGAGAGGAAATCCTCATCCAGCAGGCCTCGCCGAGCAGTGCCAGGTATCTTACAACCTATCAGAGACCTAAGAGCAAAACTAAAATATTATGTTTTTGTACAGCATAGAGTGGGATAAATAGAAAGAGAATTAAGTCTATCTTTCTCTTTCGCTGCACAGCACAACAGAGCCATTCTCACCGGCGGCTTTGGCTGAGAGGGAGGCGCAGTCAGCACAGGAGCAGATGAGACAGAGATGGGAGAGCTTGAGATTAGAGCTCAAAACCAAACTACAGCTCCTACAGAAGACTCTGGAGCAGGACCACAAACAGCCGGTACAGTGGTAGTATGAGTGCAGTATCAGTGGTGTTTTTTTTTTTTAAGGTAAAGGTTACTGTTAGGATGAAGTTGCCTTTTCTGATATTCAATTCGACTGTAACGCCTGGCTTTGACTCACTGCACTTCTCACAGGTTTATTCCCGAACTTCTCGCATGTCCACACCCGGGTCTCTTTTTAAAGGAGACTCCCAGGCCCATGACAAGTCCTCTTTGAAGACTATGTACGACAGTTTCAGACAGACAATGGAGGATATCACAACTCAGGTTGTTCTGTTTCTGTAATTGATGTGTGTTTTGCAGCATTATGTGGTTAGTTTGACCCGTTGTATTAATGGAAGCAACTGTTTTTTCGGTGTGCAGCCTGGTGGTGGTGGTGGTGGTGGTAAACAGGTGATGCAGATGGAGCAGCAGCTCTACACAGCGGTTTCATCTACCTCTGTCTGGCTGGATGGTGTAGAGAACACGCTCTTCTCTGGCCCAGTGCTGCTGGCTGAAAATGCTGAGACCCAGCTACAAAAACAGGAGGTACATTTGGGCTTCATTTCTGAATAACGCTATTATTTTTTGCAAATATTCCAATATTGTTTTAAATGAGCAAACAGTGTAGCCCTAGCTGTAAAACTTTCCTCTGAAAGTTCATGTGAAATTAGTTATTCAAATATATCTCTACAAAAAAGTGTTGCCATGTGGCTGAAGTTGAAAATTCAAAATATTTAAGTGGGTAAGAAAAAAAGCTTCCCTGATGGGATTTGAAAATGCTGGTGTTTAATATTTGAGCATCAAGCTTGTGTTGTGTCTACACACTACAAGTACAACTGCATAATTTAAAGATCATGAAATGTTATCAGTTTGTGATTTATAATGTGACATGTTGTGATTGAATCGACTCCTCTTGTCTATAAAGACCCTGGAGAATGACATGAGGCACGTGAGTGAGGAGGTGAAGCAGAGCAAGGCGCTGCTAGCCGAATCCACAGGGCTGAGGCACGAGGACCGGGCGCTGCTGGAGGACAACCTTGACTGCCTGAAAGAGAGATTAGGAGCCCTGGGCTCTGCTCTGGGACAGCGCTGTGAACACATGAGGACCAAGATGCATGAACTTACAGCCTTTCAGGTTCGCTTGCTACCACGCATTTTTTGCATGTCATCTCTGCTTCTTATATTGTGTGGTCAACATTTGCTCAAAGGATGTTTGTCTTGAAAAAGGGTCATTGTCAAACAAAAGGTTAATTGTGCAATATGGGAAGCAGAGGTGAAGTTTGTCAAAGGAATGTTTTTCTTTACATGATGTCTGAAATGATCTCTGTGTATATACAGTCTTAGTGTAATTTTCATGCATACATCTTCTGTTGACAAACACAGACGGAGCTGCATCTTCTTCAAACTGCTTTAATCGAGACTAAGTGCCAGATCCTTCAGGCATTAGCTGGAGCAATGGATAAACCAGCTTCAGAACAACTGGAGGTAAGGTATATGAGCTCGGGCACACACCTGCGTATGCCCACCAGCACATGTATGGACATTTCCTTTCTCATTAAGGCTTACAAAATAGTAGAAAAATGATTTGGTCAATGACTAGCATTGTCATTTCTGTCAGGTCATTGCCTGTGCAGAAGACAGTCTGAGAGACTTTGAACAGAGGATCACAGAGCTCAAAACCAGGGGAGCAGCCCTACAAGCTGATCAGATATCAACAAACAAACTGCTCAAACTCCAGGTACTGTATGTGACTGACAGGTCTCATTGACAGCTGCACTGTCTAAAGAACATCTCATGTGCTGAAACAGCTGGATCAGGATGCTAGATTTAATTTTAAATGGTTTAGTGAAAATGTTATGATTGAGTAGACTTTGGAAAAACACTAACCAGAAAATTAGCAGAAGGAAAAATTACCCAACATTACGGACCACCTGTTTATGCATGCACCACATTGAAATTGTCTTGTAATATAAAGGTATTTTGCACATGGCAGTGCTTAATATTTTGACATTTAAGAATTCGTTTTTTTCTGGTATCATGGTTCCAGTATCTTAAAAATACTGTATATATTTGCAACTCTCTGGCAAGTGTTGCTCAGTATCCAACAGTATCAAACAATGTGAGAATCATTATGGCTGTGTGTATTTTAGGATGCCTATGAGGAGCTGGTGATGACAGTGGGCTGCCGGCGCAGTGGGCTGAACCAGAACATGGCCCTGAAGGAACAGTACGAGCGGGCCCTGCAGGACCTGACCGACCTGGTGGACACAGCTCAGGACAAGATCGCTACCAACCAGAGGATCATCGCCAGCTCTGTGGAGGAAGTTAAGAATCTCCTGGACAAGCATAAGGTTCGGTGAACTTTTGGGCTCCTCATTGGTGCATAACACTTAAACTGAAGCTATTATTCCTTAAGACAGATTGCATATTTGCAGCATGAATGTTTGAAACATTTCTAGAATTAGTGTAGTTGATAATATTAAAGATATAGAGTTCTCTAACTTTCACTGTTTTGCTGTCCTTAGTTTTATTGGACTTAAGTCTATGTGTGTTGATTATGTTTTCTAGGAGTTCTTCCAGGGACTTGAGTCACATATGATTCTGACGGAGACGTTCTTCAGGAAAATCAGCAGCCTGGTGCTTCCCAGAGAGAGCCAGGCCCTGGAGGAGACCTTGGTCCAGGCTAAGGACATCCTCAAAGAGGCTCACAGTAAAGGTGTTGAGCTGGAGTGCATATTAGAGGTGAGAGAGAGGGAAGGTATTTTTTTAAATCATGGGTTTCTACAGTATTGTGAAATTCCGAAATTACATAGTATTTGAAATGCATATTTGCCTGGCCTGGAGGAGATAATAAAAATAATGTTAGTACTGTAAATGTAAATTTTGAAGATGTGATGGAAATTGTTTTTAAAAACGTAGTTATCCTCCATGTTTTCTCCTAATTGCAAGGATCAAGTGACAAAACAAGACATGGGACATTCAGATAAGCGATGGGTTATTAGCTCATTAACATGTATACATTCATTAATATTTATTTATTTTATTTTTGATTAAATCTTAAGGATTCTTGTTGAGATTGAAGTTGACTTGTCTGTAATTTAATCCCAAATGCTCTGTGCCTTCTTTGTCAGACTTGGTGCCACCTGATGCAGGATTACCAGGGTTTGTACCGGCAACTGGAGACAGTAGAGGGTAGCATGCCCTCTGTCGGCCTGGTGGAGGAGACAGAGGAGAAGCTCAATGACAGGATCTCATTGTATCAGGTACAAGATGACACCAATGCACATTTTAACACTGATGGCATAATAACTCCAGCCTATATAGGATTCTGTCTATGAAGTTTCAGAAGTGTGAATTGCAGTCAGATTTCGAAAAGGAGGACAATTCCGCAGAGACAGTTCAGCTGGTATTGTGGCATTTTTCTAACCTAAGGTCTAAGGTCCACCGCCCCTCTTCTGCTCTCTGTACAGGGCCTGAAGGGGAGACTGACAGAGCACCAGCACAAGCTATACCAGGTGCTGGAGGAGGGCAAGCATCTGTTGCTGTCAGTGTGCTGTCCTGGGCTGGAGAACCAGCTCACTTTGCTGGGAGAGCACTGGCTGAACAACACCACAAAGGTCAACAAGGAGCTGCAGCGCCTGGATGCCATCCTCAAACACTGGACCAGGTTGGAAGCACATCCGCGTCAGAACTGATTTTATGCACCAAGCGCAACAGATATAGACAGATATATTTCCTGATGTTCTTGTGTGGGTTATTCAGACTGCCAACTTATCATTGTGTATGGTAATTGCATGGAAGTGTGAGTTATCAATTTTATATATTGTTGAAATGTGGAATTTTGGTCCTCAAGAAAAGAGAAACAGAGTCTACCTGCACCAGTACAAATGTGATTAGTCTGCATTCTTTTTTACAGCTGAGTTTAAGCTGTGTTTCTGTTGCAGGTATCAGAAAGAGTCTTCAGAGCTGAACGAATGGCTGCAGTCCGCTCTGGAGCGTCTGGAGTTTTGGAACACCCAGGCCGTGTTAGTCCCCCAGGAGCTGGAATCTGTCAGAGACCATCTCTCTGCGTTCCTGGTGAGGCCACGACCTAATCCATAATCTTGCTGATCCATAATCTGAATAATCTAATCTTATTGATCCAGAGACTCATGCTCTTTTCCAACAATCCCCTGCTGCACATTCATACAATAACACACATTTACCCCCACAGTTTCCTAGTGTTGGCCTCTTAGTAGCTCCGCTTTTATTACCCTTTCACTTCGTCCACATTATTCTATCTGATCCGAGTATTAAAAACCACTGGTCAACCTGCATTCTATAAGCCTGCTGCTACAAACCTCAGGCTGCCATCATCCACAATATACTGTGTATATCAATACAAAAACTGGTTAATGGGTCCGTGGCCTATACTACACACACGTGAGGTTGAGGTTGAATTTTCTTTATACACACTCTATTTAAGATACACTTCTATATGCATATGTTACAAGAGCATAACCACTATACTTAATGGTAATGGTGCAAATCATCATTTGTAATCATTATAAATAATAGTTTTTGCTGTTTTTGTAATAGTGCTAGTAACATTAGTAATAGTAGTTGTACTCATAGTTGATGTGGTGATAATCCTATCATCAGCAGCAGTAGTAAAAGTAAAATAGTCTAGGTATGAGCAGAAGTACTATCATGACATACTTTTGATTCCATACCAGCTTGTAATTGCTGTCATTCTGTGTTTCAGGAGTTCTCCAAGGAAGTGGAAGGCAAATCCAGCCTGAAGAACTCGGTGGTAACTGAGGGCAACCAGCTCCTGCGGCTGAAGAAAGTAGACACGGCAGTGCTGCGGTCTGATCTGGCACGCATTGACTCTCATTGGACTGAGCTGCTCACACGCATTCCCGTGGTCCAGGAGAAACTGCATCAGGTACTGCCACATGCAGCCAGGCTAAACGAGCTTAGCTGCCCCGGGCCAAATAGGATTACTCCTCCGTCCTGCCTCACTCTTGCACAGAAGTTGTTCACAAAAGGTGTTTTTCCTTCCTGCATGTTCGGTATGCCAGTCTAATGGGTGTGATATTTCCTCAGATCCAAATGGAGAAGCTGGCCTCCCGTCATGCCATCTCTGAGCTGTTCAACTGGATGTCACTGATGGAAAATATTATGGAGGAGGATGAGGAAAACCTCAAGAGTGCCGTGGGGTCAAATGTCATACAGGACTACTTGCAAAAATACAAGGTAGTGCACATTCCAATTACATGTGAAAGGCTTAGTACAGTAGTGCTGCATCTGTACAATATCTTTTAAACAGATGCAAAATAAAACACTCCTGTCTTTGTTTACAAAGTGTATTTTTAGAGAGTGACAAAATTTCTTTTTACTGTGTACAAAGTTTAATGTCTGGGATTTTGATACAAACACTATACAGTATATGACAGGCAGACATAATTGTTACATGCATTTTGAGGCTGTGGAAGGTTTGTTTATATTTTTAAGGTTTGCAAACATTCAAGGTTAACACCGAGGTTAGTAGAGGTTTGGAATTAATATTTTAATGGGAAGATTGTAATGTAACTTGTGGTGTTGCTTTTAAATGTATGTCTGTGATTGAAGTTGCTAATTTACTCTTGCTTTCTTGCTTTAGGGGTTCAGAGTGGATATAAGCTGTAAGCAGCTGACTGTGGACTTTGTCAATCAGTCAGTGCTGCAGATCAGTGGTCAGGATGGGGAGAGCAAGCGTAGTGACAAAACAGACTTTGCAGAGAGGCTCGGAGCTATGAACCACCGCTGGCAGATCTTACAAGGGCGCATCACTGAAAGGGTGAGGTCTCAGCTGTTAACACTGTTAATGATAGCACAAAGCACACTTACTCTGACAATTTGGCATTGTAACGTTGCTTAAAATTCCTTTTTTACATGTTTGCCATTTCACTCACTGAGAACAAGAATCTAAAGTCTTTTTGCATGACACACTTCCAGATCCAGTACTTGGAGAGCCTGTTAGAGATGTGGCTGGAGTATGAGAGCAGTGTGCAGGCCCTGAAGTCCTGGATGACAGCTCAAGAAGAAAGACTAAAGAGGAAACACAGGATAGAGGACCTGACCTCAGTACAGAACGCTCTCAAGGACTGCCAGGCAGGCCTTTCTCACTTTGTTTCAAAACAGTGACCACCATGCTATTATTGCCATATATTTTTGATTGCCTGTTATTTTTATTATGTGTGAAACAATCAACTACCAGCACCCTCTGACCCCTCTGCTAACCTTGTAGGAAATGGAAGAGATGGTGAAAGAGAAAGAGAGAGATTTAGAGAGGGTGGAGGAGCAGGGCTGTGCCCTTGTCCAGAACAAGACCGACGAGGCCTGTGCCATCGTCATGGAGACGCTCCAAGGTGTCAATCACACCTGGGCTAACCTGGACCACATGGTAATCTCCCCTGTTCTCTTTTCATTGTACAGTACGTCCTGACTGTGGCACAAAGGTTAGAGCCAGGGGAAGTTCTGTTGTGTTGTGTCCTATTCTGATCAGGTTGAGTCTGGTCTCTGTCCTGCATGTTCCTGAGAATTTTGTGTCTTATTGTAATTCATATCCACAGATTGGGCAACTGAAGATCAGCCTGAAGTCAGTGCTGGACCAGTGGAGTTTATACAAGCGGGCCTTCGAAGAGATCAATGGCTACCTGATGGAAGGGAGATACTCTGTGTCTCGTTTCTGCCTGCTCACTGGCTCCCTGGAGGCTGCCCAGCTGCAGGTGCAGAGTCTACAGGTATGTTGGGATGAAGCCATGACTGAGGCTTTCATTATTCTTGCTTGAAGAACAACACAGCTTCCTATTTTGTCAAAGACAAATTGATAGATCTCTGATTTTACTTGAAAAAGAAAATGTTTCTGATTCTGATTCCAGTGAACCTGACATTTTTCTTTTTTTATTAGAAAGATGTTTCGGTATTTGTCCCAGGTCCATGTTTAGCCTCCTATGTCTTGTGGCTTGTTAATGCAACTCTTTATTGTTTGTTTGTCACTTTTGAAGAATTTGCAGGAGGAATTGGAGAAACAAGAGAGCAGTGTGAGGAAGTTTGGCGCTGTGACCCACCAACTGCTCAAGGAGTGCCACCCTTCATTGTCAGACTCCCTCAACAACGCCCTTAAGGATGTCAATGCAAGGTGACCCCATGATAGCTTTTAAAATGTTACTCCACTTTTTAAATTTTGTTCATTTAGTTGTGTTTTTTCAAATCCACATAAATTTCAGAGACTCTAGGTGGAGTAAAATCTCATTGTAGCAACTTGAGAGCAACAAAAGGACACAGAAATCTAAAATCCAGTTTTCAAACTACAAAGAGAGTACCTTTTCCTTAGAAAGTGTGTGAGCTATCTGTAAGCAGCTGGAAAAGTAGAAGCTGTATAGTAATAATAGTAGTAGTGGGAGTGGCAGCAGTAGTAGGAGCTTACATGTAGCTCGCTAATAAAAAGTCACAAATCCTTTACATTCATTGCCATATCCGTGTGATATTTGCACTCAGGTGGACTGGTTTACTGGAGGAGATTGCGGAGCGTCTGAGGAGCAGCAAGGCTCTGCTGCAGCTGTGGCAACGCTACAAGGAGCTTTATGAGCAGAGCTCTACCAGCGTCCAGCTGCAGGAGGAAAAGGCAGACCAGCTTCTCAAGACCGCTTGCAGCAAGGACATTGCTGATGAGGAAGTGTCCGACTGGATCCAAGAATGCAGTGTAAGTGAGGATTCAGCACTACCGTTTTTTCTCCTTTCCACGCAAACAGCTGTTTATTGTAGTACTGAGTGTTGGTGTATAATATGTTGCATTACCTTATAATGTGCAATGACAGCCAATGTTTCACCCATAAAATGGTTCTATACCCATTTTTGAGACACCTGATCATCATGTGTTGTGTATAATTCTCATTGCTGACTTTTAAATCATTAAAATGTAATCTCCCATGGTTCCTTGCTTTTGAAAGACAATGGTAACAGAAAACATAGATTTATTTGTTGTGACTGCACTGGAAGGCTAACCAGACCTGATATTTTATGTTTTATTTTATGAATTGACAGTCACAGAGTGTTGACAATGGGAGTTTCCACAGTGATGCATGTAGTTTATCTGTATAGGAGCCGTTCCTTTGTCAATTGAGTTTCACATGAAAAGTGTATTAATTCAAATCTTATGGGTGATTTGTCCCAGGAGGTGCTGCGGTCCCAGGCTCCAGTGCAGGCCTCCTTGCAGGTTCTCCAGGAACTTGGAGATCAGCTGAAACAGCAGGTGGAGACGTCGGCGGCATCGGCTATCCAGTCAGATCATCTTTCTCTCACCCAGCGCCTGGCCGCAGTAGAGCAGGCCCTCACCAGACAACTCACCATGCTGCAGGTGAAGACATGGACATTTGCAACAGTTCATTCAAACCACAAGTAGTCAAATCGGTTAATCGGTCAGTCAGCTTTTATTCATGTAGCACATTTGTCTACAAGTGGGTTCCTTTAACAGTGCTTTCCAATAAAAAAAATAAAACTAGATAACAACATAAAAGTAGGAGTGGTCAGCAATTTTATGCGTGCGTGTTGATTTTATCTCTCTTCCTCTAGACTGGAGTCCAAGACTATGAAACCTTTAATGACCAGTTGGACTGTTTGGGGTGCTGGATAGTTGAAGCTGAGGCGGCTCTGAAGGTGCAGGATCCCAATGGCTCCACTGATCTGACAGTTATCCAAGATCGCATGGAGGAGCTCAAGGTAAATTTTGTGTCAGTCAGCTGATCAACAACTGATTTTACTGATTGAACTGAGGAAAATGATACAGTTTTTGTATTTCATTGTCACATTTTCTTTTGCCCTCCTGTAGAGACTCATGTTGAAGTTTAGCAGCATGGCCCCTGAACTGGAGCGCCTTAATGAGCTTGGTTACCGCCTGCCTCTCAACGACTCAGAGATCAAACGCATGCAGAACCTCAACAGGAGCTGGTCGTCGGCCTCCGCACAGACCACAGAGAGATTCAGGTAAAACATACAAAAGATATAAACTAGAAGATAATGATAAAAGTGAATGAAATCCTGCAAGCTGTTTCTAATGTGAAATTTTGTTTTGTTTGATTTGTTTTTTCAAAAATATTGCAAATGCATTTCAGAAAAGTATCAAGTGGTGGCTCTTGTTTGATTGCAGCAAACTTCAGTCGTTCCTGCTGCAGCAACAGACCTTCCTAGAGAAGTGTGAAACCTGGATGGAGTTCCTGGTGCAGACAGAGGAGAATCTGGCAGTGGAAATCTCTGGGAATTACCAGAGTTTGATGGAGCAGCAGAAAGCCCATGAGGTTAGAGCTCGTGTGTGGCGTCAGGTCACATGTCGACAGATTGACATGTGATGTCAGTAAACCAAATCTTGTTGATTGAGTCTTAAAAATTGCATTCACAGTCTAGTGTGCAGAATTTATTATTTCATGTAGGAGGGTGTTCATTAGTAATTCATGATTCATGTTGATAAAGATTAATTTCATGTGATCTCTCCCTTTGATGCACTAATGAGGCTAAATTTGTTGTCTAACAGCTGTTCCAGGCCGAGATGTTCAGTCGTCAGCAGATCCTTCACTCTATAATCAGCGATGGGCAGAGGATGTTAGAACAGGGTCAGGTAGATGACAGGTAAAGTGGGCAAATATTATTCTCATTGCTACTAATACACTTGTCATTATCCACCTTGTATCCACATTTTTCAAGATTGTTGTTTCACCTCTATATAACCTGATTCATTGCCTACTGGATCACAGTTTATCTGTGTCAATCACGACACTACTGCTACCCCCTGCAGAGATGAGTTCAATCTGAAGCTGGCCCTGCTGAGTAACCAGTGGCAGGGTGTGGTGCGCCGCGCTCAGCAGAGGCGGGGCATCATCGACAGTCTTATTCGCCAGTGGCAGCGCTACAGGGAAATGGTGGAGAAGCTGCGTAAATGGCTGGTGGAGGTCTCTCACCCTGCAGAGGCCCTTCAGGTTGGAGCCACTGTACCTCTGCAACAAGCCCGATCCATGCTGGATGCTGTCCAGGTACAAACTAAACAAGCTTACACAGACAAAGCACAGAGCTCAAATTTCTGTGGCAGGTGCAGGACAGAAAAAAAACATCAAAAAGTTTACAGTCACTCACTACTGCAATGCTTCAAGTAGTACTTTTTTCCCACTGCATTGATTAATGTTTAATTCCCGATTGATCTTGATCAAGATGATGAGGAAAGATTTTGTGAAGGATCCTGCCAAAGATCCTCTGAGATTAAAATTTTATCAAAGAGGTGAGAAAAGACTCTGGAAGCATTACAGCAGTGTACCGCAGGCACAGATATGGTGCAATGAGATCTCTCCATATTTGATGATATCAGTTGTCCTGATGTGGTAAAGCTCACCCAGACAAACTGTCAGAATTACTCGCATGTCCAAGGTATTGCTGGGAAGGCACATGAAGTTGAAGTTTATTAATCATTGTGACTGATTGTGGTGTGTTGACTCTCTGGTGCAGCTGAAGGAAAAGGTGCTGCAGCGTCAGCAGGGCAGCTACATCCTGACAGTGGAGGCCGGCAGACAGCTGCTCCTGTCGGCAGATAGCCGAGCTGAGATGGTCCTGCAGGGAGAGCTAACTGATATCCAGGAGCGCTGGAAACATGCCAGCATCTGCCTGGATGAACAGAAGAGAGAGCTTGCCACCTTGTTAAAGGTATTTTACACAAAATAGAGATGCCAGCAACTTGTACAGTCGAGGGCACTGTACAAGCTGCTATCATATTAGTGAACACCTATTGCTGAAGGATAGAAGCACTTTGTAGAAAGGTGGGAAGTAGTACTTTATTGTATTAATGGACTTTCAACCATTTTTTGTGTTCTATACAGGACTGGGAGAGGTGCGAGAGAGGTATTGGTGGATCACTAGAGAAGCTGCGAGCCTTCAAACGGCAGCTGTCCTCGCCTCTTCCTGATCATCATGAAGATCTTCAAGCTGAGCAGATGCGCTGCAAGGTAGTCTTTAACAGGGGTTTCAAGCCTCTAAATCCTTTCCAAAAAAATTACTGAATTAAAAAGCTGAAGAGGGCAAATGAAATCATCCTTATGTCAAAGTGCACTAATTGCTGCATTTGCACTTGCAGTAAGGGCCTGCAAACTGGCATCATTCTGACTCTTGAGCTGAAAACGTTTTAGAGTCAGTGTTCTGTGCCACTTTAGGAATGAATTGGTCTTATTTTGTAATGCGTTTGAGTACATATCTTGAATATTTCTATTTTGCAATTTTAATTACTGAAGATCTTGGAGGGGAAAAAAGTTCAGTCAGTAAGGCGGTTGACTTCAGAATTATTTCCTTATCTTGTGTCTGACACCAAAGCATAGTTTTACATGATATCTCTTTGATATCCCCTGAAGGTATTTATCAAAAGTATGTTCTACAGTAGCTGTGACTGTGGCCACGCTCCCCTATTTTCCATGACGTAGCACAGAGTTAAAGGCAAATCAGTTTGTGCCTTTGAGAGTAATCTAATGACTCCCATCCACACGGATGCTCACAAGCTGTTCACTGTTTAAACATGAACAGGCCCTGTTGTGTGTCACATCAAAACTCCAGAGAAATGCAAGTCCATGTGATAAGTGTGTTAAACAGAGTGTTAAATTCAAGAAATTTGCTTAATGTCATTATATAGAAAATATAAACTAACACAGAGTATAGACTTTTTGGTGCTTTTCAATTTCCATTTCAAATCAAATTTCATACCCAGCACAACTGTCTGCCTTGTCTGTTTAATGCGCAGCCTCCTGCATCTAGAAATGACATTAAGATGTCATTGATTGATGGGGGGTTTCTTAGGTCTGGCGTCTAGCTGCATCTCAGATCTTTTGGCCACTTAATGAGCCTGAAATCATTGTTTTATCACACTGCATCACTGTTTTCCAGCTTCTTCTGTTTTACGTATTGTTTCCTTTGTAGTGTTTTACAAACACCGTATTATGATTGTGACTGTCATTAACAGGACCTGGAGAGCACGTTTGATGGCTGGACTGAAGACTTAGCTCATCTCACTGTGCTCAGGGAGTCTCTGTCCTGCTACATCAGCGCTGAGGACCTGTCTGTCCTGCAGGAGCGCATTGAGCTACTGCAACGGCAGTGGGAGGAAATCTGCCACCAGGTACCGTGCACTGTTTGGCAAAGTCCATACGGGGTGAAGCATGGAGGATGGATGTTATTCTGACACCACAGAGTGACTCCATATTTGTGTAGCTAACGTCTCTGGTAGCTTCCAAGTACTTGATTTCCAGCTCTCCTCCTTGGCCCGGCTCAAACAGCAGGCACCATACAACTATTATAATGAGAGTGACTGAGTTTACACCAAGATGCTACGTCACTGTGTGTCAATCATGCAGCACTTGAAATATCCTGTGGATTGGAGATGTAGTGTCACCAGTTCACTCAGTAGTCTCTGCAGTTACATGCACTTACCAAATGGTGGTGCTGTCCTCACACAAAGTGCTGCATATATTGGTCCACTCTACATATACATTGGTATGCTTTGATCTGGAAGGTGCCACTTAGACAGCATCAAACATGGACTCGTCATAATCTAGATGATGAGATTGAATCTCTGTGATGAATATGAGAAATGTGGCTGAATAGAGCTGCTTCTCATGTCTAAAAAAGGAGACTTAAGATGCATTCAGTTTTTAAGGTCACGAAAACCTTTTACAAGGCACGAGACACCAAACACGTTTCAGCTTGCATCATCAAGCGTTTATTTCCATATCAAATAGAATCACCCTGAATAGCATCTCCCGTGTAGCTCAGATCTAAAAGTGTCTGCTGCAGATGATTCATTATTAACTTAGCCTGGCACCTGGGCAAATGTACTGTCTGCAGAAGTCACTGAGCCATTACTGGAAAGTTTCAGATGATACAATCTGACAGCAGCCGAGACACACAACAAACCTCAATGCAAAAGAGGGCAGTTTTTTTTCAGGTCTTACATCCTGTGTCAAGTAGATAGAAGGCATGCACAGGAAATGTGCTGCTAACCGTAAGCACATCATTTAAGGTGCTGTGACATGTCAGCATCACTGCTTGCTTCTAATGTTTTGTGTCATTCATTTGCTTGGGACGAACTTATTCATGATAGATACATTTTAAACAAAAGGTATAATTAGCTCTGTGTGCGTTTCATTGAGGAGAGCATTTGTTCCCAAGTTAACATGGACCCTTTTTAGTTTTGACCATGTCGCTGTGCCTCTCCAGCTTTCATTGCGCAGGCAGCAGGTGAGTGAAAAGCTGAACGAGTGGACTGTTTTCAACGAGAAGTACAGGGAGCTGTGCGAGTGGCTCACCAACATGGAGAGCAAGGTCTCACAGAATGGAGACATCAGCATCGAGGAGATGATCGAGAAGCTGCGCAAGGTAAACAGAAACCCGCTAGCATCGTGCACATTGAAACTGAGTGGGTGCAGGCCCCTCAGTCCTCATATTACATCTCTCTCACATCACATCACATCAAAATCTCTCCTACATCTTGCAACATCTCTCAGATATAAAATGAAAATATCGTTTTTGTTGTGCATGTTTAATATTTAGTCATGATTATTCTAATTAAGTATCAGATCATTATATCTCAGTAATCCAACCTCCTACTGTGCATGTGAATTTGCAGCTGTCGCCAAGCAAGTAATCAGTATGTCAATGTCTGTCTTCTGCATGGATTTTCTTTGTTGATGTTTCTGTGTGAAGTTGTGCTCCTTCAAAAATCTGTGTGCACCACTACACCCTTGCAGAAACCAACACATGACATGTAAATCATCCCAAGTTTCAGTCAGCTCTGTTGTTGCCTTGGTTGCATGACCTGAAAATGAAAACACAGCTTCCACCTTTGTCGATAGTTGGTGCTAATAGTGGTTTGGCAGCTGAGGAAGTGGGTATATTGCTGCTGGGAGAGAACAGTATATGAGCTAACATAATGTCTGGGTATAACCCTGACTAATATTTTAATTGTCATGTTATTTAGCCCCTTGCTCATTTTTGAAAAACTTCCATCATGCATTTTACATGTGCATTATGAATATGTCTTTCATGAAACTGATTCTGATTCTCACTCTGACTGACCCTTTTACCTCCAGCATTCAAACACCTTTCTATTGTCTTTACACTTTGGTTGTATTGAATTGTTTCTCAGGACTACCAGGAGGAGATCACTCTGGCTGAGGACAACAAGCTGCAGCTGCACCAGCTGGGAGAGCGCCTGGCCAGGGCCAGCCACCAGAGCAAGGCCTCTGAGATCGAACAGAAACTGGGCAAGGTCAACGAGCGCTGGCAGCACCTCCTGGATCTAATCGGAGCGAGGTGAGAACACACACTCACACCTGTGTAACTGATGGGAAGTCCTCCCTTGGTTGGTTGCTGTTTTGTAGGATACAAGGTCACAAATTCTCCTTAAACCTTTTCTTCTAATCTGAACTGGAATCTGCATAATAATGGAATGATTTTTTTTTTTAAACATTGTGGTTCTCTCAACGATTTTTGGTTCATGTGCTGTTCTTTCATCTATTTTTTGCCGCTCTGTTCATCCCCAATGAGAAATTAATTTGCTGAGAGTTGCAAGATCAGCTACAGAGCAGTCCCTCTTGAGCTGCTAGGGATTGATGGTCTCCTGTTGCATTGCGTTGACAGAGCTTCATGAATTGTCTTAACAGAGTGAAGAAGCTGAGAGAAACTCTCGTGGCCGTTCAGCAGCTGGATAAGAATATGAGCAGCCTGCGCTCCTGGCTGGCCCACATCGAGACAGAGCTGTCCAAACCAATCGCCTATGATTCATGTGACTTCCAGGAGATCCAGAGGAAGCTGGACCTGCAGCAGGTAACAGAGCATGTGCCATTGATGTACATCAGCTTGTAGAAAGATCTTTAAATGCTCAAACTGAAACCTGTGCACTGTAAAGAAGACTGATGAACAGATTTTAGGAGTTAATTCATGTGAATGGCTACAAAAAGAAATCATGTATAATTTTAACAATGCAGTGTTTACCTTCAACTTTAAGGAGGCACACTTTGCCTGCTGTATATTGTCTGTTTCATATGGCAGCAAGAGGCATCTCTTTGAATTTTGAGGACTAAGAAATCATGTTATACGGCATCAATAAGCTGTACATTCCTCAGACATTTCTTCTCCTTAATGGCTGGTGGGGTTAACGGGTGATGGAATGTTTTTCGCAGAAGGTTATGCCATAGTAAATGAATCAAGCTTTCTCTGGGCAGAGCTATTTAGGGACACGTTTTTTATTTCTTAAGTTTTAGCTCTTTGTTTTCTATGCACTGAGAAGATTGTCTGCCTTTGGCCGTTCCAATCATCAGCATTTAATTTGGGCAAATACTGTCAGTCTGTGGAATTTCACTTTGTGATTTAGGCTGATAAGATGGGTGTATTTTCTCATAAAAATATTGCTAAATTCAGTTTTGACCTATGCCATTTATTGTACATGCAGGTGCCTCACTGTACCATCAGTGTATACTTCTGTAGCATGGGTGCACCACTGGAAAAATAATAAATGTGTAATAATATACCATTTCACTGCACAATGTAGCAGCTGCCAAGAGCTTGCAAGTACCTTGTTGAGGGACTGATGTCGCCCTACGAAACAAAATATAACTTTTGATCACATGAAGTGTTAATGTGTAATATGTCTTACCTTCCCTCTCTGATATTATTTCTCTTACAAATTTATATACCCTTTCTCTGTCTCATTCTCTCTCCTATACACTCATTCTGTCTCTGTCATGTCACTCAGGAGCTTCAGCGTGACATAGAGAAGCACAGCACAGGAGTGGCGTCCGTGCTCAATCTGTGCGAGGTGCTTCTGCATGACTGTGACGCCTGCGCCACTGACGCAGAGTGTGACTCCATCCAGCAGGCAACTCGTAGCCTTGATCGCCGCTGGAGGAGCATATGTGCCTTGTCTATGGAAAGGAGACTCAAGTAAGAGGCCGATGTACTCGGTTCACCCGATACTGGATGAAGGTGGATGTGGAAGATAGCAGCTTAGAAAGCACGATGAGTCAGAGTCATTGTGATCACTCACTCTCAAGCTGCTGGTTCACAAAAGGGTCATTGGTGTTTTTCATGTGTGATTATTTCATTGACTGAGTTAGTAGTTTTCTGACTGTGTTTTCCCAATGTTTCTATCTGTTAGGATTGAGGAAACGTGGCGTTTGTGGCAGAAGTTTTTAGATGACTTTGCACGATTTGAGGAGTGGCTGGCCACTTCAGAGAAGACTGCTGCTCTACCCAACTCCTCGGGTGTACTTTACACTGTAGCCAAGGAGGAACTAAAGAAATTTGAGGTACAGCTATCACAAATCTATTTCCCTACACACCCACTGAGGGCAAATGTACCGTTTTTTGTATAGATGCCCTACAATACGCTACCCATATACTCTGTAAATGTGTCCATGTGTGTGTTGCTGTAGGCCTTCCAGAGGCAGGTGCATGAGAGCCTGACCCAGCTGGAGTTGATCAACAAGCAGTATCGCCGGCTGGCAAGGGAAAACCGCACCGACTCTTCCTGTCGCCTGAAAGAGATGGCCCACACTGCCAATCAGCGATGGGACAACCTGCAGAAGAGGGTGGCATCCATCCTCCGCAGGCTTAAGGTACAATCTTATGTACCGTACATATGTGATAATTTTTTTAAATGATCTATTTTCATTGTTACACCTGATTACGTTTTTTAAGAGTTGAGTGCTTTCTGGACATCGTAGCTGTTAAATCCTAAATAACTGAGTTTTAGAAATATCCGGAGCTCTGTTTTAGGTATTGTATCAAAACACAGAAATTCATTTAGGAAGTACTCTAACTCCCGCTGTCATTATGTAGTTTGCTGTTTAGTGTGCGTGTGTGTCTGTTTCCCTTAGGAAATAAGGTAAATTTAATCTATACGAGCCACTAACAAGGCCTTGTTAGGCTTGCCTCATGCAAAGAATGCACCCTCAATGGTGCCATTATTGTCCTGTTTCCCTGTTTGTTTTTTGTTATTTCTTCATCCTTGTCAAATGGATGACTGACAGCGAGGCAAAACAAATTTCAAAGAAATCTATCATTAATGTATAAACTGATCTAATTAAGCCACTGAGGCGGCATTGTTGAGCATATTTTGCTCAGCTAAGACTTGGAAACTCAAAGCGCTGACTATTCTAACAGCAATATCTCTGTTTCTAATTGTGCAGCACTTTATTAGTCAGAGAGAGGAGTTTGAGACCGCCAGAGACAGTATCTTGGTGTGGCTAACAGAGATGGACCTGCAGCTGACCAACATCGAACACTTCTCCGAGTGTGACATTCAGGCCAAGATCAAACAGCTCAGGGTAAGTATGCCGAGTTTGTTTTTCATCCTCTGGTCTCTTCTGTTCCAATACTGAATTAACCAGCATCATGCCGGAAAGCATTATTATCCCTTGTTTTATAAAATGACAGATAAGTGGGTCAAAATATATTTGCAGTTCATTCTCAGTGGATCCTTTATGTATTGATTGAAAACGGAGATATTATATAAGTAAGTCAATTCAAAAGTGTGGTGATGTGTTTAGAGTTCTTGCACGGGTCTGGAATCTCTTGAAATGTATTTAAACCTGCTTGGTGCAATTTTCATGTGCAGAACAATATTGTAGTGCCCTAATATAATGGTATAAAGCGCAAAAGAACTAATTTATTTGCCTAATTCCTCCGGTAGCCTGAGGAAGAGAGCCGTGCTTGAAACATGTCGCATGGCTTCTAACATGCAATGGGTTTCAACCTTATGTTTGTGTTCATTTTTTGCCTTGAAGTGCTTGTATTTGATGGTACAACTGCAAGAAAAACTAAATAGTGGTTTTGTGCATTGTGTTCAAATCAAATCAAGAAACTAAAAGTCTAGAAAAAGCCCTGAATTGTAAAATTGAGGCTGTGTAGGAACTGTTGGGCCTTGTAAAGTGTCTGACACAGAATTAATGAGGGCTTGCTTGTTTGTGCTCTCAGGCGTTCCAGCAGGAAATCTCCCTGACCACGGCCAAGATCGAACACATCTTCCACCAGGGAGAGGCGCTGATCGAGAAGAGCGAGCCTCTGGATGCTGCGGTCATCGAGGAGGAGCTGGAAGAGCTACAGCGCTACTGTCAGGAGGTGTTTGGTCGAGTGGAGCGCTACTACAAAAAGCTCATTCGCCTCCCCGTAAGACCCAAGACTGCACCACTTGCACATAACTTTATTACATGCACAGTGCACAGTGTTAACATATGTATGTGTATGTGCACAAGCTAAAAAACGTAAAAAGTCATGCACATATTGTTCACCTCAGCAGTTTTAAATGCTAGTATACCAGCTAAAACTGTTTCTGAAGTCTTTGACTACAGTCTTTACAGAAATCTTAAGCAACTGTACTGTATTGCTATCACCTTTTTAATTTTTAAAATCCTATAAACTGTAGGTGTGTCATGCACTTGTCCTGTTTTCCCAGCTTGCAGACGACGATACCGAGGTGTCATTCTCGGACCGTGAGCTGGAGCTGGATGAGCCTGGTGACTTGTCCAGCCTGCCATGGAGCGAGCGTTTGGGGGACGGCTTCCTCTCGCCTCTGCCCTCCTCCAGCCGCTCAGCCTCCCTGGCAGCTCCACTCCGGACCGAGCGCTCGGGCAGGGACACCCCGGCCAGCGTGGACTCCATCCCCCTGGAGTGGGACCATGACTACGACCTGAGCCGTGGACTGGAGAGTGCCAGCAGGGTCCTGAGAGAGCAGCAGAGCGAGGAGGGAGACTTCCTCCAGCGCCCTGCCTCAGCCTTATCAGGTCAGTCTGCCCACATACACCATTTTGTTGGAGGTTACATAATTCCAGCTTTTAAGAAACTTCAACAATATATCACAAACTGAGGGTCCTTCAGTCCATTCAAAATACATTTTTAAGATTCTGAAAATAAAGCATCCACTAGAAGAATAGCATAGTGAACAGGGAGGACTCAGATTCAAACCCCCATGTCATCAAACATCCATTCGGTTGAAATTTCCTTCAGCAAGTGACTGTAACCTTACCAGCTCCGGGACTGCTGTATAGCTGACATTGACTTCTGACTTTCCTTTGCAAGGGGCAAAAAAGAGAAGAGAATTTCCTTACAGGGATTTTTAAAAAAAATAATTTTTGTTAGCAACACAAATTGAAGTCAGCTGGGGTACAAACAATACCACAGGACCAGAGACGGTACAGTAATGAGGTGTTAACTGTTATTTTGGTGTTGTTTGAGACAGAAGACAGACTAGGCTTTACTATACCTCCACATGATTCCATATGTTGATGGGCTGTCTCTTTTTTCAGGGTTAAAAATCAAAAGTACTGTAGGTGAACATCATTACATATTTTATAGCGTTGTATTTTAGTTCACTGCTCTGCAGTCATACTGATTTGAGAACCACTCTCTCTGCCCACTGCTTTTGCAGTTGAATGGACTGTCATGACATTTAGTTCAGATAAACTAAAACAAACTTTTCTCTTTAACCAGAATGGTGACCCCATAGCTGTAGGTCACAGGTTGAGTTACAGTGTTATTTACCAGAATCGTACATAGTTTGTTTTACCTTGTTAAGATGCCAGATGGATAAGATTCGTCACATAGAATATTAAAATGAGTCATAAAAAGTGTGGACAATTTGATTTGTCACTGAAGTGTTCATTTCTGTGACTGATCACATGTCTGAGATTTGTCACGTCTGTGCCGATGTGGCAAATCCCAAGACGATTGAAAGTAGAGCTAAAAGTAATTTGTGAATACTATCTGGCCCAGATGTGATCATGTCACAGAGTCAAATAGTGTGATGCCCACTGTTGAATGTATCTACTGTATAATGTTTCTTCCAGATGTAGTGATCCCTGAGAGCCCTGAGGCCTATGTTAAACTTACAGAACAAACACTGAGGTCCTGCACTGGTAGGCATCAGCAGACCCCGGCATTCCCTGAGTGTTTGGGCTTCAAAAGAAAAGTCACACTCTGAGTGACATCACTTCTCTAGCCTGTTCACCAGCTTGGACTGTGATTTGTTTTTATTTTCTCTCTTACACACACTTTCAGCATTACAGCAGGCACTTTAACCAATGGCAACACTTTCTAACATGGGGGCATAGGATCAATTCCATTTTTTATTTCTTCAATTCACTGGTTTTGGTTTGGTCCGTAATTTGGGAGAACTGAAATGGAATTCAGCCTAACCCTTCTTTCTAACTGGCTTTCTCTTTACTTTTGTTTGAACTTGAAGTGTGCTGTGTACTGTGCCTAACCTCTTTGGAGTTTTTTTGACGTGCATTTTGTGTTTCACAAAAGCATGTTGTTCACTCTCACAAGGAACAAGTCTGGACTCTGTATTTTCAATACTTCAAAAATCAGCAAACTTTGCAGTGAAGTGATTGCAGATTTCTTTAAAATAAACACCGCTTACCTAATCTTGGGATGCTGAGCATATTTTAAGTAACCACTATGATTGAACATAAGCTTTATATTCTGTAAATATGACTCGTTGATGATGTGTTAACAGGAGAGGTTGGCTCTGTGGACTCACATATTCAAAGCCTGGAAAGCAGCCGATTCCACCTGCAACAAGCAGAGAGCAGCCGCAGCCGCACTCCCACCAGCACAGAGCTGGATGCCTCGTACATGGGATATGTGAGTGTGGCTGTCTAACACCCAGATCAGGACTGCAAATTTATTATACTAACTATTTATGTTTTATACAGTTTAAGTAAGTCTGAGGCGTGATTTAGTGGTAACTTTGTTATTCATGGAGTGTCTAGGACTAATTTTAAAATCATATTAATCATCTGCTCTGACTGATATGACTAAACACAACAATGTGTGTAACAAAATATAATATATTTCCATCCTGTAGATGCGACTGCTGGGCGAGTGCCGTGGCAGTATTGACACAGTGAAAAGGATTGGCTTTGAGCTGAAGGAGGAGGAGGACACTGTGTCCGGACTGGCAGATCCCAGTAGCTCAGAGTCGCAGACATCAGGTAATTTACTAGAGAGCTCATATAAGTCCATGTTTGTACGTGAGCTCTGCATTGCCATGCAATTTATGTTGTTACTAATTTTATTACGTCTGCTCATGAGATGCATTCCTGTATGGAGGGAAAGACTGAAATGCTGTAGGGCTTTTATACTTGGGCATAAAATCTTCATAAGCCTGATTATATAGTGTGCCTTGAATGTCCTTGACTTGCCTTGCATCCTGCCCCCTAGGAGTGATCGAGCGCTGGGAATTGCTACAGGCCCAGGACCTCAGCAAAGAGCTGCGCACAAAGCAGGAGCAGCAGCAGTGGCAGCAGCTGAACTCTGACCTGAACAATGTGTGGATATGGCTGGGACAGACAGAGGAGGAGCTGGAGCAACAGCGGAGGCTGGACCTCAGCACTGACATCCAGACGATAGAGCTGCGCATTAAGAAGCTGAAGGTGAATTAGGAACTGATCTCTTCAGTCATCTCTTCAGGACTTTGTGCTTCAGAGGAACTCCCTTTGTCCTTTGATAGCACTTCACTTGACTGACCACCCACCCACCAGTCATTTTGAAGAAAGAAACATTGAAATGACAGGACCCGCTGCAAGTTTTGTAATTGTTAAATGACTATGATGACAAAGTGTTAAAACAGTAATTGTCTAGAAACACAGAAATACATAGATTGTGTTACCACTCTGGCCTTGACCCGTGCACTCTTTACCTCTGGCTGCTTGTAATGTCAGTAATGTAGTAAATTATTCAATTTCATCCCTTGTAAGTTGCTCTGGAAGACAGCATCAGCTAAATTGCTTAACTGCACAACGTAAATGTTTGTCTGCAGGAGCTTCAGAAGTCGTATGACAAGCGGAAGGCCATTGTGCTGTCCATCAACCTGTGCAGTGCCGAGTTTGTGCAGTCAGACTCTGAGGAGTCCCGGGAGCTACAGGCCAAACTGAAAGACATGAACAACCACTGGGACAAACTAGGCAGCTCGCTGGAGGAGTGGAGGTCCTCACTACAGGACGCCCTCATGCAGTGTCAGGTACCCACCATCAACTTCAGATACTCAAAGTTAAGGCAAGACTTCAGAGGGTGGAGTTGAGTTTAATTCAGCTCATTTGACAACTAGAATTCATCTTCATTAATTTATGGAAATTAGAAATTATCTCATGCATAAAACTGAATCTTTACATTCTTCATGTTCATCTGATCAATAGGACTTCCATGAAATGAGTCATGGTCTGCTGCTGTGGCTGGAAAACATCGACCGCAGGAGGAATGAGGTGGTTCCCATTGACCCCATCCAGGACAGTGACACTCTCCACGAGCATCACAGGACGCTCACGGTACAGTACCACCAATCACAGTGTGAAGAAGGGGGTGTTACTGAGTGGAGAGTAACACTTAGGGGTTATAGTTTTACGGGAAGTTGACACATACTTCCCATTTTATGTGTTCACTCTTGACTGGACAGTACCAAATAAAATATTAATGTCTCAAAAATACTCTTTAAAAATGTGACACAACAGGCACTTTGTAAGGGAATAGTTTTAACCCAATTTGTTAACTTTAATCCAAAGTGTATTTCGATTCCCCTTATGATGTTAAAGGGTTCGCTTTCCTGGGTTTGGATGCAGATATTATTTAGGTTAAAAGCCTTGCAGAAAAGCCAGAGCAGGCCATGGAAAAATTTGGCCCATCACATCCTGCAGAGGTGGAATCACCGCTGTTTCTGGGCCTCAGTGGAGCACCTCCTCTTACCTTGGGCTCCACCGTGCAACTAGTCCTTCGTCATGTCTAACACTCACCGATTCCCACAGCAAATCCGACGGGAGCTCCTGGATTCCCAGCTGAAGGTCGCCTCCCTCCAAGACATGTCCCTCCAGTTGCTGGTCAACTCTCAGGGCAGCGACTGCCTGGAAGCCAAGGAGAAGGTCCATGTTATTGGGAACCGCCTCAAACTGCTGCTGAAGGAGGTGACCCGAGACCTCAGAGAGCTGGCCAAGATTCTGGATATCACCAGCAGTCAACAGGTTAGAGATCGGCTTCGTATACGTGTCCAGTGACAGCTACACCACCATGCACAAACTATGTTCGTGAAACAACGTTAAGGACATAGATTGTGCCAGTTCTGTAGTCTGCCATGTGTTTTGGTTTAGATTGTTTATCTCAGGTCTGTTTGATTCAAAAAAATTTCCTCGCAGACTAATAAATCAAGATCACGAAAACGTAAGATCAAGAAAACGTAACAAATACCAGTATTATCAGTATTGAAGTACATTTTGCAGTAGCATAATGGCGGCTCACTATATTACAAATGCTCTCTGTCACTCTGTCTTTCCTTCATCAGGATCTGTCTTCTTGGTCATCTGCTGACGAACTTGACACTTCTGGCTCCCTCAGTCCTGTATCAGGAAGGAGCACGCCAAGTCGGCGACGATCGGTAACGTACACATACCTGTACACGCTGCTCTACGAAAAAGCAAGGTGTTCGGTAACCCCACTGAGACATAGTGCGTAACTTGTGCCCCGAATGTGCAGTTGAAGGCCAGATTCACCCGTCATCCCAAGATCTCTCCTCACACCTCTCTATACCTCCACAACCTCCTTTAAGCACTCCTCCCTCTGAACTCTGAACCTTTTTCCAGCCTTTTACTCTTCTTGCATGTTGTCTCTTCCCAGAGCAAACCCCACCAGAGCTTTGGAGAAATCCTTCCTTTCCCACTTTTTATTTCTTATCTTCTTTTTTGGATGACTATTTTATTTAAGTTCAGCCCCAGCTGTCACTTTTTCTAGTTCAGTATTTCCACACTAAAAAATTCTGCCCTCTAGATTTTAGCTCCCAGTAGACTCCTCTGTTATCCTCTCACTTTAGTTTCTTTTTTTTTATTATCCTTGTAGTGTTGTTCTCAAGGAATACTGGCTAAAAACTTGAAACTGCTTGAAATTACAAAACAAGAACAGTTTTTGTTTTGTAAAGTAGCAAGCATGACACTGGTTTGACACCAACCAGCACGTGTCCTATGAGCTTAAATTATGAGAGGGCAAAGTTTCAACATGTCAGTGAGCAATGATTTGTCTATATATCAGTCCAAATAAGCATATCAATGCTTATATTATGTGTGCATTACTAAATGTCTCTGTTACAAAGAAATTCATGCATCACACTGCATAATTTGTAGCTTTCCACATGCTCTCAGTTTGTCTCCAGCAGCATTACACTCAAACCCGAGCAGTTCAAAATGGTTGTGCACTTTGAAAAGCCAGATTCCTTATTATCATGGGTTACTATCAGTCACCTTCACGTATGATTATGTTGCTGCTCTTCTTTCATTTTGGGATTTCTTTCATCGGTAGCTTTGTCTTTATTTGCCTGGACTGAAATACTTTCTTTCTTTTACCCCCCTGTTCATTGCAAACAGCAACGGGGCAAATGTAGTGTGTCACACCCTGGACCCTCTGTGAGCACTCCACACCGCAGGTACCTTTCTGTTGGTTTCTAGAACACCCAGAAGATAATGGAACTCATCAGCCCATGATGCACTTTGGAGGCCTATTTGTGTTTACTAACCCCCCGACGAGCCCGAGTCTCACACAGCAAATGTGTTGGAGAGATAAGATCACGGTCTCAGCCTCAACACTTGTGCCCGATTAGCCTCTCATGACAGTGAATTCCATCATCTTCTGTAAGTCTAGACGCTCTGTGTAGGCTAGGGGATGAGGTGAGTGGTAGCCCACACATCCTTGATAAAAGAGTTTCCTAAGGAATGGTGCAAGGCCTCTCTTCTGCCAGCGTCCTCGGCTGCTTAATATTGCTAACCAGAGGGCTATGTATAACATAAATATCTCTCTATACCTAACACTCCCTTGCTGTTACTGAGCACACACACCCTTTCTCTCAAATTGCCAAGCCAGTAAATGTCTGCAATGAACAATGCAAAGGCTGCAGTCTCTCTTTCTCTCTGTCTCTCTCTCGTGTGTGACATCTCTTCTTCTTCTTCCTCTTCTGCTTTCTCGCCAACTATCCACCATCTCCCCCCTCAATCTGTCATCTGTGACTCTTGCCTCTCAAGTCTTCATTTGTGAAGTGGTAGGGGGCACTTTTGGTAACACCATAAGACAACCTTAATGTACAGCACTATAAATCATAAGTGTAATCCATGCATTTCCGGAATCAGGAATCATTTCATTGTAATTTGTATTTCCACAATGGGTAGGTATAAGTGAGCTTCATTGCATCAGTTCTCTTAAGAGCCCATGTTTCCTAACCTCTGAGGCTAAAAGTAGACAGGTTTCATTGAGGGCGATGGTGTATTCAAATAGTGAACATAAATGATACAAAATTTAACAAAAAAAGCTAAGCTTAACAACCCTGTTGAAGAATCTGTTCTAATCGCTATGCTCTTGCCTTGGCATGCTTTGCATTTTTCAACAGGACACAAACCTTGAAAGAGATCTCTTAATAATATTTGAATATTCAAGTCCTACTTGCAGCATGCCTTTTGTCTTTTATCCTAACGCCCTATGCACAGGAATGCAAGCTCACATGCATATCTGTTTTGTGGTGTAGGACTGTATGTATGCCTTTTGTGACTGTCTTTGTAACTGTGTGCTTCCACTCACGCAATCAGTGTGTAGACCACCAATGTCAAGCATCATCCCCACATTGCTTTCAGGTGTAAACACAGCAGTGTCAGTGTTAAATTCACCATAGTGCTGCCACACAGTTTCCCTGAAACTGGAACTGATCTTATTTGGATTGAAAACTGGTAGACAGCAGACAAAGCACAAGGGAAAATTCCAATTCAATTAGTATGCAGTTAAAATTAAGTTTGTTTATTGGATTAGACTAATCTAATTATTCCGTTATTGTTTTTTCTTAACAGAATTTGCCTCTGTGAAATACAAAGAAAAATAATCTTGCACATCCTAGGCTGCCATTCTAATCTGATAGTAACATTGGTGTCTCAAATGACAAAACTAATAGAAGGAACTCATATGTCCTTAGATGTGCGTGTGAATAGCTAAACCTGGCTGTGTTTGTGTTGTGTGTGAGCAGGTCTCCCAGCGACGCTGGGTCCGCTTCCTCCCGTTCTGAGTTGGAGACAGCGTCGGGTCGTCGCTCATCGTTTCTGTGGCGCGTCCTCTGGGCGGCGCTGCCTTTCCAGCTCTTCCTGCTGCTGCTGGTGGGCTTTGCCTGCCTCGTGCCAATGTCTGAGGAGGACTACACCTGTGCTCAGTCCAACAACTTTGCTCATTCCTTCTACCCTATGCTTAGCTACACCAATGGACCACCTCCAGTGTGAGCTGACTGTGAGAGCCACCTGAGCAGGACCGCCCACGGGTCAATTACAGCGATGGTCTCTCTCACGTCAGGATGGCGTGAATTGGAATCATGTTGATCTCTTGAACACTCCATTAGTTTGACAGCACAAACTAATATTGGTCATCCGTTTGTACCGCAGAAATACAGTTGCCATCTCCATTACTATATTATCTTGTAGCACATAGGATCAAGCGTCTCAGTATTTTACTCTGTGTATTGCTGTGTCAATTAAGAAGCATCTTTGGTGTAACAAAATGTAAGAACCAAAAAAAAGTTTTTTGACCACAGTGGATATCAGCTGGACGAATGAAATGTCGAATGGCGTAATCATGGTGTATTTTTTTCCTCAAGAGAACCGTCGATAGATGCAAAATGCTGAAACTATAGCCTGTGAATCTGCTTGTAACAACTGAAGATTTGTAAAATGACATTTAATATATCTTATATTGCAATTATTTTTTTACTTGTATTTTGGCATGCGGTTCTAATGTCTGCTTTTATTTACTTATACCCATCAGTGTGTCAGTGGTAAACAGTCGGGTTTTAACATGAACTGCATTGACTCATGTTCGATTCATTTAAGCCAAGTTATGTGTTGAATATCAACGTCAGTCAGAGTTTAAATACCTTAAAAATCAGTCAGCCATGTTCTGTACACATTTTGTTGTTTTATTTTTTTAACAATATCAAGTGTGACTTAAGAAACAGAGTTATGAAGTATAGAACTACTGTATATTTTGTATGGTTCTGACAGTTCAGTATCAAATATATAACCAGGATTGTTTAACAGTACATGTATATAGTGGTAAAAAAAATAATAATAATAATGAAAAAGTATGTATATCCAACAATCAAAAACAATGAATGCCAAATCCTCATTTTGATATCGTCGTTTTTATTTGATTTATTATACCTTGAATTTGTTGTTGTTCAGTGAATCACAGGTGAATCCTATTTATCTTGATCTTTGCTTGAAAACACATAGAAAGTCAAATCATCAGAAGAAGATCAAATCTATATTCAAATATATGCTGTTTTAAAGCATAGTTCGTACCTCAACATAAAAGTATAAATCAGTGTAAGAATAAAGTATAAATCTAGTTTCCATTGATGGTTACAGCCTCCTCAGGACCAGCAGACCTGGAGGCAGAAGCATCCAAAGAGGAGCTGGAGGGGAAGCCCTGGATTTGGGTGAGATGAGGCTTCTGGTGAGCGGGACAAAGCCAGGGCCGACTGAGGTGATGATGAAGGCGGTGATGATGATAATGAGTGTGAAGCAGGTTCTCTAGCAGCTTGATGATTTCATAATTTGGGAGAGCCAGGCTTGTCGCATCTAGACCAAGCATTCGGGAGACGACCATCCGGAAGTCGACCAGCTGTACCACAGAGAGATAAAAAACACCACCACAAACATCCTTACAATATTCCTGGATCTGACTAATGTCCTTCTAATGTCCTTTATATTTAAATCCATGTTCGTAAATATCCATCCTCTAACAGTACTGAGAAACCATGTTTGTATATCACAAAAATGATTAGCCATCTTGAGCCCTTAACCTCTGCAACTCGGTTGGTTCGTCACCACAAATGTGTGCTGCCCTGGTGGTAGCCTGAAGCGTTGCAAACAGCAGATATAGAATATGTATGTAACATGCAATACTAAGGTAATTATGGGGAAATTTGAGGGAAAACCAGAGTTGATGGGGTTAAAAAATGCCAACTCACTTTTTTCCTCACTTACTTGGCCTGTGGAATGAAACCCCTCGTATCCATCCGCCCCTTACCTCTCTCTCCCTCTCGGACAGCTGAGCTAAGGTCAGTCTGAGGGTGCTGAGTTGCTGCTGGTCTTCCCTGGCCGCCCTCTGCTGGCTCTGCAGGTCTGAGCTCGCTCTGCTCAGAGTTTTCTCCACCTTGGACTTCCCCTCCACCAGCTCTTGCAGCCTCTTACTCTGCTCCTGCACGGTCTGACTCTGTTCGGCCACTTTCAGCTTGGCGTGTTGGACACAGCAGAGACCCGAGCAGTTATTGGCATTTAATGATTGGGAAATTCACCCACAGTGCAAAACAAGAATGAACAAAAGTACAAATGACATGAGCTTGTTTATTATGACTGTTACAGAAAGCATTACCCTGCCCTTCCACACACACATACACACAAATACACGTTAACTTAAGAGGTGAGGAGGTTATTTGCCTCTGGATGGCAAGTGGGTCCTAACCCTTCTCCCCTCTACCTTGAGCTCGTTGGTGTGGGAGAGCTGGGCTTTGAGCTCAGTGCTGGAGAGCTTCATGGCCTTCAGCTCAGATTGGAGACGTTCCACCTTTTTCTGCAGTTTCCTGGCCTCCAGGTGAGCGTCATCTCGTTCCACGGCCAGCACCGACCGGCTCCTCTTCTCCTCCTCCAGCTCTGACACTTTCTTCCTCAGGAGCTCTGTGTGGAGCTCCTTGCTCTCCAGACGATCCCTCTGCAGCTTCAGCTGTTGACGCCAGGTACATTTTAATTACAGTTGTGTCCCTGCCATAAATCCCAACAGAAATGTATATGGTATTTGTTGTTTTTTCAGTGATCACAAAGTGTAAATGTCTGATGTGGCAGCAGAGTTGTCCCGCTGTTATTTTGGGACTTTGAGAACAAATAGTTGCTGCTGCAGTGCTCGAGGAGGATAAATGGATGATCAAATCACACTGGGTCGTAAATTCCATAAAAATTCCATAACGGTACATAAAAAAAATAAGTAAAAATAGCTGCTTGTTGTTTTTGCTGACTGTACCTTTCGCTGTAGACTATAGGTCATGGTTTTGCTTTCCACCAAAGCTGTTCCTTCTTGTTTTACAAGTTTTTCTGCACGGGACAGGAGGAGTTTCATCCTCATGTCGTAGCCCAGGTCTGCAGCAATACTGTCGACCTTCATCGTCTCTGACAGCTGCTCCAGGAACTGTTCGTACTGTTAAAATGTTCATCATTAAAAAAACATATCAGAGGATGAATTTAATTGGAATTCCCAGCAGTCAAGAGATATAAATGAATAATGCTCAAGCTGATATAGCTGTTACACATTTATACAGTCTGAATGTGGCTTTCTATCTGAAGGTGACTGTGATCTGTGGTCTCACCTGCTGTTTGCTGTGATGCAGCCCATCACGATGCATGTCTGCTGTCAGCAGCTCAGTCTCCACGGCCTGCAGTCTGTCCCTCAGGTCCTGCACTTGCTGCTCTGCAAGCTGAGCCCTCTGCAGTGCACAGCCGTGGAGCTCCGTCTGCCTGGCCAGCTGCTCGGAGACGTGGGACAGCCTCGTCTCCACCTCTGACCTGGTCTGCAGGGATGTTTGTAATACAAGCACAAAGGCAGCGTCCAAATATTGCACTGAGGATGTTTGTGTTTATTTTAGCAAATACCTCTGGGGGAAACTCATGATGTAGCACTCCATAATGGACCCCCTCTGACATTTTCAGTTAATATCAAGTGAAATGTTGAAACACGGTGAAGTTTTCTCAGAATAAATAATTTGTCAGTACTAGGTAGTAACTTTCCACTGGGAATTGTACATGATTAACAATTAGTGAGTGAGTGTTGTTAGACGAGCCATAGCTTGTTGCAGCACCCCACCTTGTTGCAGAAGTCTTCCAGTTTCTGCAGAATATCTCTCTCTGTGGGCAGGACGATGTCCCCACACTCAATCTGCAGCAGGGCTGCCAAATCTGTGAGGAACATCTGCAGTTGCCCCCGAGCTGCCTGGGCTTCCTCTTGGCTTATTCGGACCTTCCTGTTGAGCTCCTCAACCTGTTTCTCCAAACACTGCGATTCCTGCCTGGCTGCCTCTATGACCCGCTTGCTGGCCTCCAGCCTCTCCATGAGACTCCTCTGTTCCACGTCGATGCTCCTCCTCCCCAGCACCATGCCATCTAACTCCTGTGACAAACATCACAGCCACATAGTTGTAACATATGTCAAATTGCATGTCTTTTGTCATTTTTCATTACTTAAGCAAGGAGTTTTTAATTGGCTCAGAATCCAATCTGAAAAACATTACTCTTCTCATGCAGAAACAGGCCCACAACAGCAGAAAAGACACTCTGAGCCCCTAACGTTACTGTACACTTATAAGTCAAGAGTTTAAAAGCTGTGTGTGTACCGCTTTGAGTGAGTCAAGTGCTGCTGCACTGCTGGCAGCCTTCCTCCTCTCCTGGTCGAGCTCTGCCACCAGCCTCATCAGCGTCTCTCTGCCGGCTTTGCACTCCACCTCAGAGGACCTCACGCTCTCCTCCAGCACAGCAACTCTCATCCTCAGCCTGTCCCTCTCATGACACTGCTCCATCTGACCACATTATATGAAAAGCACAGTATCACATTATGTCTAAACACTGGCCTAATCCATTAATAAATAATTTAATTAACATGAGAAAAATAAGGATAATAAACAAACCCTCTATAAATCATTTTTCAAGAATAACAATGTAAATTTAAGCTGTTTTGATTTTTATGCTAATACATAGCCTCTGATATACACTGTCAACAATCTGATAACAGACATAATTCACTCCTATCCCAGTAAAATACATCTGCAAAACAGAGATGTGGAAAGGTTTCTATTGTTTAGCATACCTCATCGGGCTTTTCTGTAACTTCCATAACTACAGGCTGTCCCAGTGCACTTTATTTTTCTGTTTTTGTTTAAGTCTCCAGGCAACAGAAAACACATGGCCAGGCTTTACCAGAGGGGGCGCTACAACTGGCCTCTCTGATGGACACAGTGTGACACCTTAAAAATCTGAGCTTTTTAAATGCCAAACACAATATATCAAGTAAACAAAATGTTAATCAGATGCCCATGAAAGATCGGGATCAGTTTCAAAGCTGAATTGGTGATTTTTGGGGGATTTGAACAAAAACTCCTGTGGATTATTAACAAAAACAAATATTCTGGACAAAACCCACAACTACCTTTTATTCCCATTAGATTATATTA
>OMLB01034332.1:0-16264 GCA_900302555.1 Myripristis jacobus | reverse complement strand
AAAAGGCTTCGTGTGGAGGAATGAAAACACAACTTCACATGCATGCTTGAGGGACCTCGAGTGGGCGTGGCCGAGCGGCGTACGTCACACCAAACAGGAAGTGGATGTTCAAATGAAACTTTATTAACCAAAAACACACACACACACATACTGTCAGCCCTGCAAGTCAATGTGGTCAAACATGTTGCATTCACGTCCTTAAGTTCAACATGACACTTTGTAGCGACGCTGCTCCTTTATTTGTAACGTCTGACTCGGTGAGTAACTCTCCAACTCTTCCTGCCGTCCAGTCGCTCCTCTTTCATTCACTTTGGAAGCTAACCGCTAACCGAGCACATAACCTTATTAGCTTGACACACATGGTATTATGTATTAATAACTTCACTCTCAGAGGGTGTAGTTTATGTTTCATGTCAGTTTATTTTGTGAGGAGGAGGGTTCCGTTGAGCTTGTCATGTAAATTCTCATATCCCATGCTTGTCAAGGTCAGCGAATTAACCAAGTAATTCTGCATTTATAATAAACATTTGAATGATCTCATATGAATACATTGATTGGCTGATGAAACCTGCTTGTGTCTTCTTCTTCTTGTTGTTATTTTGTGCAGCGGTGCCTGTGAAGATGCTCCTCCGGACAGTGTGGTGCAGGCTGGGCGTGGAGGGGAGGCCCGCCTGCATGTTGGCCTCCACCAGTCTCCCCAGTCCCATGCAGCGACACCAGTACCAATCCCAACCCAGGACGGTCCCGGCCCGCTCCGCCTGCACCGCCTTTGCCAGCAGCTGCTCCTCAAACTCAAAACCTCAGCAGCAGTGTTGCACCGGATACGTTGTCCCGGCGTTGCGTGGGTGTCAAAGTCTCAGCAGCACCTTGTCGACCGACCGTGGGATGCTGACCAGGCGTTGGAGCGGACAGCAGCAGCGACTGTATTCGACAGATCTGGTCAAATCTGTGTTAAAGTCAGGTGCGAAAGCGACGCCGGTGCCCGCAAAGAGGATTCCCAAGGGGCCGAGGACGAAACAGCCATCCAGAACCAATCAGCCGGTCCAGGACGAGGTCAAGGTGCTCCAGCCGAACCTCATGCACACCAGTGATTAATCCGCGTTGCTTGTGTGTTCAATAATCCAGTCGAACCTGTCTCTCTGTGCAGGACATGATGCAGTGTATTGCTTTTGCAACAGCAGATCAGTATCACTTGCCGACGCTGTGCCACGACTTGATAAGCCATGGCTTCTATGAAGTAGATTTACCAAGAGGTATGACTGGAGAAATTACAACTCTCCGCAGATGGAGCTGTTTTATGTACTTTTCCTGCTTGACGCAAATATTTCTCGTTGATTATTTGTCGCCTGTGTTTTCAGATGCCTCGAATGCACTGGTGATATGCACAGACGTGGCGGCGAAACCCGACGACAACGCTCTAATGTTCTTCTTCAGGTAGAAATGGTGCAAGTTTTTCAATAACCGTACCTTTTTTTTTTTTGTCATTTTTCCTGTCATGTATTTACTTTCCTAATCTAAAATTTCAGGGAAGGCTCAGTAGTTTTCTGGAATGTTGAGGAGAAAACGGTAGATAACTCCTGATTTCTTCCTGTATTTTTTAATTTATTGATCTATTTTGTAACGTATTCATTACTTTCAAATGAATTCCCTCCTTTAATTTTGCCGTACTCCCTTGCCTCTCTGTCTTCCCAGATGAAGAAAGTGATGAGGATACTGGAACATCATGAGATCCAGCCCTATGAAGTCGCCTTAGTCCACTGGGAAAATGAAGAAATCAACTACAGCGTTGGCGAGTATGTCCTCTCTGTTGGTTGTTTTGCTCTTGTTGATTTGTGCTTCCAGAATTGCTTCCTATAATTTTTTTTTTTTTGTAATATTTGAAGTTTTCTTTTTCCCTCAGGGGCAACACAAAGCTCGAGCGCGGCAACTTCCTTCTCAGTAGCAGCATAGAGCAACATGAGGCCGTTTTAGAGAAATTTGCATTTTCAAACGCACTGTCTTTATCAGGTGAGCAGACGCCGGTTGACTATAAATCATACACTTAAGAAATCGATTAAAAACCTTCAGCTGTTTGTGTCGGTGCTCAGTTGCTTCTTCTCTTTTTGTTGGCTTTCTTTTCCAGTGAAACTCGCAATATGGGAAGTGTCATTAGACAACTTCGTAGAGTCAATTCAATCAATTCCAGAGGTACTGTGGACACACTAAAAAGCAACCACTATTAAATGATAAATAATTGATTGTCTTTAATGGATGTTTGTGTGGAGGAGTTTTTCCTTATCCATTTGCTGGTAATGTGTTTTTTTTTTCTTCTTCTTCCTCCGCTAGACGCTGAAGTCTGGTAAAAGAGTTAAGTTGTCTTCGGCCGAGGTCATGAAGAAGATAGGAGAGCTCTTTGCTCTAAGGTTCTTCAAAAAATTATTTCACAGCATTGTATTTGCAGTATTTTCTGTTTTGTGTCAGAATCAGCTTAAAGAAACTGATGAGAAATAGTATTTGCAAAAAATCTGAGGCCTTTTTTTTTGTTTCTTTGCTCTGATATGATGAGCGCTGTGTAAACGTGAGTTCTTTTACGGAATAGGATTGTGAACATGTGTTTGTCTCCTGCTGTGACACGACAGACACTGTATAAACCTGAGGTCCGACCTGCTCATCACACCTGATTTCTACTGGGACCGAGAAAACCTGGAGAAGCTCTATGAGAAGACCTGCCAGTTCCTCAGCATCAACCGCAGGGTCAATGTAATTAAACCCAATTTACACTGATTATAATGTGGTAGTGAAGTTGTAATGTGTGGATTACCACTTGTGAGGTAGGGCAGAGTTGACTGAACGGTCCTCACTATCCAATAAAATGATGATAATGATGACGATTTCCTCTCAAATAACCCCACAACAACATACTCTTTTGGTTACTGGATATGGCACTATAGTATTAAAAGTCTTACACATATTTTATCATTTTTACCAGCCATATATCCAAATGTATTTAAATGGAGGAGAGCCACCAGATGATGGTTTCTTGCTTGTCAAAGTGGCCAGTAAAGTGGAAGAAATTACTTGAGTTTGATTTTATTTATTTGACGGTGGTGGTCAGAGGTAGTTGCTTTGCTTCTGCTTTTCTCAGCTTCACTCTGCAGGCCTGTGGAAACCTTTTTTTTTTTCTGTGTTTCAGGTTGTGAATGAGAAGCTGGAGCATTGCACGCAGCTGACAGACCTCATGAGGAGCCACCTGAGTGAGAAGCACAGCTTGAGGTTAGAGTGGATGATAGTCATCCTCATCACCATCGAGGTAAGAGACATCACACTCTTTGACTCCCCTGGTCTGATTTCACTGTGACTTTTGCTTTCAGGGTTATGAGAGAAAGTCTTTTTTTTTAAGCAGCATTGTACTTCACAGTCACAGTTAGTTAAAGGCAGAATGAGTAGGGTTTTCCGAAAAAACAACGTATAGACTCACAAAAATAATCGATCATCATTTAGGAGAAGTGTGTGTTGATGTGTGTGTCTGCAGAGACGCTGCTCTCCACCTGGATTTTCTTTTTTTTTTTTTTTTTTGCTGAGCTCAGGATTCTTTGGGCAGCGGGTGTGCAGCTCCCAGCCAATCACAGCGCTCGGTGCCAGATTTTTAGCACAACATCCAATAGGAGGCAACAAAACAGGAAAAATAGCGAGGGGAAACACCAAGCAGACAAATCTCCCTCCACAACGAGAGTGAATCAGATTTTTTGCTCGGATGGTGAAGGAATATTTTAACTTTTGCGCTGTGATTTCATTCCGTTGGCATCCTAGGAAATGAAAACCGGCTGCCGGAGGTTTGCTTAACCAGTAAGGAGGGGCAAACTTGAATGTTGTATTTACAAACCACAACCAACAGATCCTACTCATTCTGTCTTTAAATATAAATATGGGATTTTCACTTTGAGGGTAGTGTCTCACTCATGTGCCTTGCTCTGCTATATATTTATAATATGGCTATTTCAGGATATCTCTGTACAGTTTTCTCTTGATAGGTTGGGATTCAAACTGCCCGTGATATTCCAGCTCAAAACCCACGAATTTTAGTTTACCATAAACAAGTGGAAAACACATCTAGTCTTTATGTGAGAGCTGACATGGTTGTATCTCTTTTCGTTGAAGGTTATGTTTGAACTCGTAAGAATGATCTTCTAACAGCCTCAGCAGCGGCGGTGCACAAATCAAAAGGGACGATGGAGGAGCGCCGGCCTGTAAGAATCCTCTCTGTCTGTCATGTGACGTCGTCTGAAAGCATGAGACCATGAAACGGACCCAAATGTTTCTGACCTCAAGCTGTTCGTCTTCTGTGTACCTTTCCACAACATCCAATGAGCATTTTTTCTACCGTTTCTCAACTTTCTTTTTTTTCCTTTTTTTTTTTGCTGAGTGTCACGATCTGAGGGCCATTTCAAGATTGATATTCAGCTTTTTCTGTGTATTTTGCTTTTATGAAAAAGTGTATGAGTGTAATTTTTGATCTGTTCAGATCAGCAATAGATACAAGTCAAGAAATGAGAATAAATTTATCTAAACATGAATCCATACAAAAAAGGGCTTTGTGAGCTTTTTTTCTGTATTTACATGAAATATGCCATCTCAATCATTATTTATAAGATACTGTTAAAAATTAAAATATCATTCTATTATACCCCCAGAAGTATATATTATTTATGTAAAATTACAGTGACTTACATTTGATTTCATCAGCATTTGAAATATATACAGAAATATCACACTTTTTTTTAAACTTTTTTTTATTTTGCATTTAGTCATTAGTTAACATTGCATAATGTCAGATTAACAAATATAATTTTCTAAAAATGTCAATTTCAGAAGTGATACAAAATTTCAAAAGGAAAAGCAGCCAACTCAAAAACATTCATACCACACTTTTTTTTTTCTTTTTTTTTTATGCTACACTACGCTCATCCAGTCATCCACACACAAACAGGAAATAAAACGGGTAAAATCAAGCTGCCTGATTTATACTTTTAAGGCTCTGTTGATTATATATTAATTATACCTCATATATGAATGAAGGTTATATAATTCTAAATGTCGCATCTTTATGTGCGATGCAGTTTCCAAATATCGAGTACTTATTACATTTTGGAAAACAGCGATGTGCCGTGCTAGCCAAGCAGCCGAACATTCTCCTCATGCTTTTATTTTTAAAAAATTAAAGCAGTATAAATTCCTGTGGATACAAAATGACTGCAGGGTTTCCAGTCTTGCATTAAAACAGTCATCATGTACAAGATAATCTGATACTCTATTGCTTATTGCTGCAGTATGCTCAGGTCTCAACCACCGTTAAGACATTTCACCTGCACAGACTGCTGGAATAATAAAATTTATCAGAGAGAAATGATTAAACAAACATTACTGAATGATAAACATGGTCTATGAAGACTGGCGATGATAACATAATAAGTGCTGTGAAGTCGCAACATCATACTAGTCTACTTTTTGTCAGCAGAGACGATTTCAAAACAAAAGCAACGAAAAGTACATCCTCAATAATGTGGGCTGTGCCAGTGTCGGATACGTCATGTTATCGATTATGATATATCTCTTGAAAGGCTTTTATGAATTGGGCACGCTTACACAAATGTATCTGAAACACTTCACCATAAAAAAGTACAGAACTGATGACAAATAATCGCCTTAATGTAAACACAATACCTGTAGATACATCACCTTTAAAGAGAGAACGACACATGGATAATTTCAAAGAATCTCTGAATGACATGGATGACCAAAGAGACATATTTGATTATCAAAATTGCACTATACAGCAAATAGCCATGATGGGTAGTGGATGTTATTCAGTGTCACACCTCTGAAATCACATACTTTATACCCCCTGAGAAGATGAAACACTTTTCTGACCGGCACTTCTCCTGCTAGATCCCACTCTTGGGTTTTGAAATCATGCATAGAAGTCATCGTACTAATCAAAAGCCACTGCTGATTATTACAAAGCTTTTGGTTTAACATCATGGCAAATAACAGCAGTAAAAAGGCCTTTTCCTGTGGTTGTCCTCAACTCGCTGATTCTTCTCCACGATGGCCTTTTAAACTCCCTCAGAAGCTTGAATTGACCCTCTTTCTGATTGTCCAACCTAGACGGGAAAAAACAAATTGCAGCAGGACATTAATTCCTTTGGACACTGACTAATAATTGGCCGTTAGTTGAGATGAATATGTTTGTAAAAAATAATATCAACATGATTACGTAAAAGGAATGCACCAAGTTTTTGGAAGATCGACCTGTTGGTGAACCTACTCATTACTTGTCCATTGTTTCATGGTGCAAAAGACAGACCTTTTAGTAACAGTTGTTTTTGTTATTTTACCTGTATTTTATTAATTCTATCATTTTATTGTTCATAAAGCTGGGTTTATTTTAGTAACCTTTTCAGGTGAGCAACCAAATATTTATTCACTGTGCAGTGATTTTCAACCCTGCGTAGCATCCCACTGCCCACCACATTTTACTTTATGATTATATTATGAATAATGTTAAGGTAAATTTTGTCAAGAACTGCTAGAAGTTGTCATTTTCCCTCTTTTGAGATAATACTAGTTCTACACATGCCATGCAAGTAATACCATTAAATAGTGGGATCAGTCTCCCCCAAAAAATGAATATACCTTTGACAAAATACTGAAGAGGCTTACCAGGTGCTGAAACTTAGGTTGAATGGCTTTTGTCCCATTCCGTTGTAGTGATGCTTGCACATGTACTGTCAGGATGTTCAAGTGCAACAGCATAATCTTCACTTTCACTCTCAACTTCACATTTCACTCTGATTTTGGGCATTTTTTGTTGACTCTCTGCTTCCCCAGTGTGAGAGTGCGGAGCCATTTCGCACTCATGCCCGAGTATTTCTTTTTCTGCATCGCATTTCGCTGTCTGAGTTTCTTGAGTTTCCACAGAATCATGAGTGAGTGTCCCTGTTGACTCTGGAGTATGGATACTTTCCTCAGCATCCAGCCACACATCCTGGTCATGTTCCTCCTCAGTTTGTTGAACTGACTCTACTACTTTATTTCCTTGGAAACAAACTCCACCGAGTTGTGTTTCACTCCGGATCACGACTCTTTCTCTTGTCTGCACTTGTATGAATGGTTGTGTTGTTTCTGTTGCCCTTACACTGACTTCAGACAACTCTGATCGACTGGGGTTCTCCCTCTCTGCCACTTTGAGTTCTTCTACCAGTTCTGCTCTTTGCATAGCTTGGGTGCCAATTTCCAACAGCACTGGTGGATTTAGCACCACAGCACGTTCTCTAGTGGTCTCTGTGATTTCTGCCTGAATTGCAACCTCAGATGTTTCCGTCTGTTTTTCCACTGGTTTCAGGGTTTTGGCTGTCTCTACTATAGGCAGTTCAGGACTGGAAGCTTTTGCTTGCCCAAACTGTATGTTTAGTTTGAATTCTAAAGAAAGGCTTGAAGGGGATTCCACATTACCTACTGTTGAGATTAATCCCGTATTTTGAGGAACTACTAGTCCAGGGTCACTTTGTGCAGCCACCTGGTAAAGGGCAGTTTCTGATCTTTTTGCTTCCATGGCATCATCTTGTAGTTCCTTCACAACTAATTCCTCAGATGAACATGTTGAATCCTCTGCTCTGATGCCTGTGTCTGATTTTTTAAATTCAACATTAGTTTCCTCAAAATCTTCCTTGAGACCACGGACAGGCACGTCTAAACTCTCTGAAACATAAGGTGTGTGCATCTGCTCTTCAGACACTTTCTGTTCAGTTGCGCTGGTGGAGTTAACACTGGTGGTGATAGGTAATGCCTCTGGTATGTGCTGTTTTACACATTGAGTAAGGTCTTGAGTAATAACTTCATTTGCTCCATGAATTATTTCTTCCTCAGTGTCCCCACATGAAAAGATTGCAACAGATGTGGTAAATTGATTATTTACAATATTAGGCATATCATGACAAACATCTATGACCTGTATGGCTTCGGTAGCCCCCACTTCAAGCATTGTCTCCACAGTTGTCTCAGCTGATTGCAAATCAACATCAACCACCTGCACTTGAATTCTATGATCATCCTTACACTGAATTGATGGTGCCTGCATTTCCATAACCACAATGCTTTCCTTTGCTGTCTCAGTAACATCATTTGTCATAGCTGGCGTTAGAGCAGTTGCAGACTCAGTTGCCTCAGTGGACTCCACCTTTGCCACTTTGACTATACATGGTTCAAGAATGTTGGATGTTGTTTCCATAACAGTATTAGATATTGAGGTTATCAAATCTTTTTGATTCTCTGGGATTATTTGCACCACTGAGGCATGCTTAATGGAAGCAGCCTCAAAGTCAACACCTGGAAGTTCATCTTTATTTTCCACAGCAACATTAAGTTGAGTGAGATGCACTTCATGTAGGGGTTTATCTGCAACTGAGGCAATGGCATTATCCACACAAGGTGCTGCAGTGTCCTCGGATGTAACTAGCTTTTCGAGGACCTGAACCCTACTTGGCTCCAAATTGACAGAGGCTACGTTGACAGCTGTCAGTGTTTGTAACTCATCTACCACTTCAGGAATGTGGTCTTCATCCTCAACCTTAACATCCCGTGGGACATCCTCTATGATGTTCTCTATGATCTGATTCTCTTTTATCTTCACAGTTTGATCCAGTTCCACCACATTTTCACTCCCTGTTTCAGGTTTCACTGAGGACATGGTGCTGTCACTTTCTGGTGTAGGAATATGTTCTAATAACATTTTCTCTTCAAGTTCCTTAACAGTACCCTCCTCTACATATCTGCATGCCTGTATCTCAAGGTCTGTTTCAACCATTACGTCTTTGACACCATGTGATGATACTTCTGGTAATGGAACCAGCTCAACCTTAGCAGCATCCATCGTAACGCCTTGGAAATCACCTTCTTGTTCTAGCTCAACATTGACTTCAGAGAGATGTGCTTCATGTAGGGGTTTATCTACAGCTGAGGCAATGGCATTGTCGACACAATGTGCTGGAATGTCCTCAGATTTAACTTGCTTTTCGAGGACCTGAACACTATTTGGCTCCAAATTGACAGAGGCTATGTTGACAGCTGTCAGCGTTTGTAACTCATCAACCACTTGAGGAATGTGGTCTTCATCCTCAGCCTTAATATCTTGTGAGACATCCTCTATGATGTTCTCTATGATCTGAGCCTCTTTTATCTCCACAGTTTGAGCCAGTTCTACTGCAGCCTCACTCTCTGTTTCAGGTTTCACTGGGGTAATGGTGATGTCAGTTTCTGGTACAGGAATCTGTTCTAATATCATTTGCTCTTCAAATTCCTTAACAGTACCCTCCTCTACACATCTCTGTGCCTGTAGCTCACGTTCTTTTTCAACCATTGCGTCTTTTACACCATGTGCTGATACTTCTGGTACTGGAACATGCTCAACCTTAGCAGCATCCATTTTAACACCCTGGAAATCACCTTCTTTTTCTAGCTCAACGTTGACTTCAGTGAGATGCACTTCATGTTTGGGTACACCTGTAAGTGTTTTTCTTGTTGGGATGTCCTCTGATAATATCGGCTTTTCAATCATTTGAACGCTTCCCTCCATTAACTGTGAAGTGGCTGCTAGAACAGCTGTTGATTCCTGCAATTCCTCCACTATTTCATCATGAATCTCAACTTGATCAGTGTCATTCTTTATGATCTGTTCTTGTTGTAACAGCGCTTCACCCATCTGCGCTGCAATTTCAGTTTCATTTTTTTCTGGTACAGCCACATTTGAATCTGCTTTATGAGATGTAATTTCAGGAGATTGTGTTTCAGCTTGATTGGTCTCATCTAGCAAGACTTGGGCTGTGCCAATTTTTTCATCCTCAGGCAGTAGCTCTGTGGACGCAGCTTCATTTGCTTCAGGTATACACTCCGCCAGAGGCTGAATCTCATTGTTGCTTTTGAATTCTTTTAAAATTTCTTGTGAAATATTGGCCTGATATACTTCATCTACAACAATTTCAGCAGTGTCAAACTCCTCAGTAGTAAGCTCTGATAAGGCCTCTGTGGACATAACTTCACTGACCTCAGATACACTCTCCATCTGAGCTGTTGCAGCAAGTACATTAATTGCATCAAATTCCTCAGCAGTGACACCTGTGCATATCACAGTTGCATCTACTGTCTGGTGTAATGTTAAAATTGTTGCTTCTTGTTGGGCAGCTGTTTCAAGTATTTGAGGAGAGAAAGAACTAACTATTTGTTCAGTTCTTACTTCATTTGAGCATACAGGTTCGGCATTTGGGGTCATAGAGATGGTTTCAACAACCTGATGCAGAAGGGTCTCTGTTTCTTTGACATCATATTCTGCTGGGACTGGTGTTGTGTTGCCAGATGTTTTTGAAGAGTCTGTCAACTGAGAAACAGCAGAGACCATCTCAGTTTCATCTGCCAGGGTGATATCTACAGGCTCTGGTGCAGTAATGGCCTCAGATGTCAACTCTATCAGATCTTCTGCTATAGTGTCATCTCTAGGAGCTTCCTCAGTGAATGAAACTGGAGTGGCAACACTCTCCTCAATTACACCCTCCTCGGGGATGTCACTGAGCTGTTGATATTTACTAATGAATTCTGTTTGGTCATCATGTTCTTCATTTGAAGCAGGAGTTGCAGATGCCTGATTTCCTGAGGCATTATCAGTGTCTTGGACCTTCTGGGGTTCAGTAGGCGGACTGTCACTAGGGAGGACTGGTTCAGTTATCTGATCAGAGAGGTCTTGTTGAGGTTCAAAGTCTACTTCTTTGGGCATATGATTTTCTATGACTGCCTGTATTTGTACTTTATCCTCTCTCTCAAATGTATCAAATTCAGACAAGGGAACCACAGCTGGTGTCTCTGAATCTTCATCGTCTGACCCTACTTCTTTGTCAGCCTCATCTGAAGACCCTTGCTCTTGCTTTTCAGCTGGTTTTCTCTTTTTTCGTCCTGGGAGGAGTTTTTTAATTGAAAAGGAAGAGTCGGTTTTATTACTTTCGCTATCAGATGGTATATTGTCTTTGCTTTCCTCCTCATCTTTGGCTTTCCTTTTTGGGGTGACAAGTTTTTTGAGTGATTTCCATGTCGACCCTCCATCACCCTCTGAAGGACTTCCTGCTTGTTCAGGGAAACAGGCTACAAGCTCATCTCCCTCATTAGAAGTTTCTATTGGTGACTCAGCACTGTGTCTAGCTTCACCATCTGACCTGTTCTCATCTCCCTCAATTCGGGGTGTTTCGTCTTCAGAGTCAGAGGTTTTCCGGCTCCTTTTCTTTCCAGATCCGCACAAAAAGGCGTCCCATGAGACAGACGAATCTTTTCTTTTCTTCGTCTCTTCTGTGTTGGCATCTGATATTTGTTCTCCTTCACTTGGCTTTGGTTCCTCTGTTGAGCCTGTGATAACTGCCTCATCATTGCTGGGAGAGGCCTTCTTAATGTGCTTTTTTGGAGTAACAAGTTTTTTGAAAGAAGCCCAGGTACCATCCTCCTCTGCTGCTACCTCTCCATGGGATTGTGAAGGACTTTCTTCTCTTTGATGCTTTGCTGACTCAGCAGATAGTGAGAGCTGATCACCAAGTTGCTCACCAGAATCAGTCAGCTTTTGGTCACTGGATTTTTTGTCTCTCTGCTTTTTGGAGAGTTTCTTGAAACTAGAACTAGACAGTAGCCTTTTTAAGGGACTGCCTTGAACTTTGACCTTCTCTTGGGAACTCAGAATTTCAGGCTCACTGACAATACCTTTTGATGGTTCCCTACTGGGTGATTTCTCTTCAGGGGCATTTTTTCTCATTTCAGGACCTTCAGGTGAAAGATTTGTGTCTCGTGTTGCAGGGAGGATCTCCTCTTTAAGTACATTTTCTTTTTGTTCCAAATCCCCTGTAGCTGTCTCAGTATCTGGCCTGAAATCTTTTACCTGCTGTTGGTCTTGTTCAGCTTCTCCAGTCTTTTCTAGAGCTTCCTGTTTCTCTATCCCAACTACATCTTTCTCAGTTGTCTTATTGATTTCATTTGCTTTGTCATCGTCTGCAGGTTTCTTCTTCTTCCGTAAACCAGAAAAGATTCCAGTTGTAAAAAACCTTTTAATGGGGGAAACGACCTCTTCTTCAACAGCAGTAGGAGATGTGGCGTCCAGCTCCTTTTCAGGCATATTTTCCTCATCAGGCATCTTCTCCTCTTCACCAACAGGTGTTGAGGTTGCCAGTGCCTCTACAACTTTATCAGATGCGACTTCCTCTTTGCCTTCTGTTGTCCCTGTGTTTTTCTCCTCAATGTTCTCCAGAAGGTCTTCTGATGTCATGTCCGTCAGTGTCGGGCAGGTTGTTGAGTCATTATCAGCAGTCTCATATACCATGCTTGGATCAATATTCTGTTCAGCACTTTCACTTATGGTTTCCTTGGTGGTTTCATTGACATCATCGGGGCTGCTTGGCTCTCCCTCATTAGTCTCAATAGGCACATCTGATGCTGTTTGAACCTTCTCACCTGAGCCTTTCTTAACAGTGAATTTCAAACCAATGTTATTAAAAAATTTCTTAAAACCTTCATTGATTTCATTCAGCTTTGCTTCCGTTTCAGTTATATCTGATGGCGCTGATTCGTCAGCATCAGGTGATTCCTTCTCATTTATCTCAACATTTTCTAATGGTGTTTCCTCCTCTTTAAGAGGTTCTTCTGTTTCTGGAACATTTTCTTCTGGAGAAACAGGGGCTGAACTTGTGTCACAGTCTGCGGAAAGAAGACAAATGCTGAATTACTCTAAAATTCCATATTAATTGATTTCAAGGGAAGTAAAACTGCCTTCAAGTGCATGTCGTAAACATTGTATTCACCATATTTATGACTCATAACTAGAAGTAGTAGATATACAGTAGCAATAGTAGCACACAAACCCTTACACACACACACACACACACACACACACACCCCCCAGTGGTACCTGAGTTTACAAGATATGATGCCTTTATAATATTATCCATATTGGGATAATATTGTGAATCACAATTATTTTGGCCTGATTAATCGTGACATGAAATTCCCATATCTTCCCATCCCTAATCACAACTTGGTTGCTTTCTACTTTGGCAGTAGAACAGCCTATTTCTGCTCTTCATTTTGACTTTTGATCTTTGCAGTTGTATAAAAACCCATTGACGAAACACCTTTCTAATATCACCCATGTTTGAAGCTGACAGGTTCCTATGGTTACCTGTTATTTTCCAAAAATAAATTCATCACTAATGAAGTCAGAAGTTTGCACTTCCCACCTTGGATGTACAAGTTTCTGAAATGCACTTGACTGCACTAAAAGATTAATGAAAGCATGAAATTCAAATCAATTCAAAACCAACAAATTACACATTGCCTGCAAATGATAGATCAGTACATTGAATACTAAAGTATGAGCTCTTGAGTACCTACCGACAACAACAACCTCATCCTCACAGTGACCATCAGCTTCTGCTGCTTTCCCCTTCATCCCAGATATCTGCCCATTATTTTGGAGAGGCTGAAACAAAGCACAAAATGTAGAATGTACATCGTACCTTTGTCCTTTACTTTGGAAAACACTTTAACAAATCAGTGGCGACTAGTTTATCAGCCACAACTGGTTGCCTTGGTGTATTTTTTTGTCTTTGTATGTGTGTTTGTTTTGCTTGCTTTGTGTGATGTGTAGTTTCTGGGACATTACTGCTTAACGTTAGGGACATTTTTGGCCAGAGGCTCTGCTGTGTTGGGCCAGTCGGTTTCATTTTGTAAATGACAGATCTCATAATAGAGCTACATCATCTCACCAAAGGTGGTATGTTGGGGGAGGGGTTGTTGTTTGTGTGTTTGTTGGTTGTTATTGTTGTTGTTTTTTGCTCATATTTGCCTCTAAAGGTAGAGCAACCCAGTGCATGTGGTCAGAGATCATGTCTCTGGCTTGAAGAAAATTCTCAAAACATGTTCTCAAAAATATACTTTAAAGAAAGGTATTTTTGCAGTGAGACTACTTTTTCCATGATTAGAATCATCAGATGATCAAATAATTAAAATCAAATGAGTAAAATAATCAGATCATCTCAGGGTCTTCAGGAGTCACAGAATTCAAGCCAAACTTTTTTTTCAGCCTATCTAATATACCTCATGAGACAATAATAGCTCATACAATCCTCAAAGGAGAGTGCTGTCTAATTGACTTCCTGCTCAGATCATGTCCTACACAAATAATCGATGTAGCCTTGCGCAGAGTGCAGCAAAAGGGAAATTCCATCCTTCCCTTGGGATAAGAGCTTTACTTAGGTTCCCTCAAGAATGTAAGGTCATTAGTCTATTCCTCCATGCTGTTTGCTTTTGCAAAATAACACCAAGTGCATAAACACAAAAATTCTTCAGGATGGACTGGTGAGCCTTAAAGGGATAGATAATTCAATTATTTAATTTCTCATTAAAATGGTGTTGTTTTGGTCATCAACAGATAAAAAAAAACAAAAAAAAACAACTTGTGAAATCACATGAATCTGAAGTTTGTGCAGAGAAAGGCCTGGCTGATTTCGCCTGAGCCAAATAAACAGCTTTGCTGGGAGGGAATTTAAAGCTACTTTCACACATTAAGAGCGGCAGAAATTAAATCAGAGCAGGACCTCATCTTTTAGATTGTGCTACAGTCTTGTAAATGTTAAATTAAATTATATCACTTGAGCATATACAGTGGAATGCAATGCCTATGTGGTAAAAATGCCTATGTGAAGATGGAATAGACACTACTTATTATTATATTATTATAGATATACAACTAATTCATTTTATTATAAATTGTACCTATATTAACATTAATTTATTTCACAATTGATACACTGATACAAGATGTCAATTTACACCTTCAGTATGGGTGTGCTTGTTTTCAGTCAGGACAATTTCCTCTATTATTTCACAGTCATCAAGGCCTGACATGTCATGGGTATGTCAGTCAACTTAGGCCACGCCCACATGTTTCAGCCCAAGGTGACGCCCATGCAGCCCAAAACCCCTAAAGTCCCATTTCACTGCACTTTCTCCATGCAGTGGAGAAGGAGACAAACAGGAGAACCTGAACTTCATGGGTTCTGGTAAGTCCCAGGTCAAGGGGAGTTCCAGGTTCCCCCTTTGACAATGGAAAAGCACCATTAGGCCGGTTGGATTTCAAGAACTCTGGAGTTTTGGTGGATGCACAGAGACAGTTTTCATGTTTTTGACTGGGTTTCATGTCAAATAGAGAAACTCAGCAGAAGTGCATGATTTTTCCCCCCTTCCTAGTTACAGCAGAGCAGAAAAGGTGACAGGAAGCTCTTTGCTTTTTCAAAATTAAAAGCCAGTATCACTCTCAGAGAATGGTTGGATCGGCTCCAAGCCATTCATTCAAACGGGACAAGGACTTTGTGATCCTGGGGTTAATGGATATGTTGGCAAGCAGCACATGCACTGTCCTGATATTTCAATAACAAAAGACAACCTCAGCATATTTATACAACCCACAATCACAGCATGGTGAGCAGTCAAAGCCGAATCAGTGTTTAGGGGAAATATGATCAACTACCTGCTTTGGTAGGGCTATTGCCTAATTACTGAAAATCCCCTAAGCCGGACTAAGACAATCCATCATTGTTGATTAGGCGTAATATGAAAGTTTGTATTAAAACATCATCGGTTATAAGGGTATTGTCTGCATTTTTGTCGCATGTTGTATGTTACCTTATCGTCAGTGTCCTCAATAGTTTGCTCAGTCTGAACATCATCCGCCCGGCTGCTCTGCTCCTCAGCCACCGCATCCTCTTTGCTCTCCCGTTGCGCAGATTGAGTGTCTCCCATTATCGGAGCAGCGCCTCTCTATCCGGGATGCGCCTGGCACAAGTGATGAAAATATCCAGAATCCGCACGAAAGCGATAACGGGGGGTAGCTCCGTGAGTCCGAGGCAGCCGGATCTGAAATGGTGCAGGCAGGATCTTGAAAAGTCTATTTAGCAAAAAAAAAAAAGAAAAAAAAAAACACCTCCCCGCAGGATCACATGAAGCCCAATGTGAGTCCGGCCCGGTCCGGCACGCCTCTCACTGCATCAAAAAACCTGCGGAGAAAACACAGCCTGTCCTCAGATGACTGGGGCAGATGTCCCAGCAAGAAGCTCGGACGTACACCTGTGTATGGTCACTTCTGGGTTTGCGAAGTGTTAAAAAAAGAAATAAAATAATAATAATAAAAAAAAAAAAAAAAAAACCTGCT
>OMLB01034331.1:28322-46210 GCA_900302555.1 Myripristis jacobus | reverse complement strand
TTATGTATATCATCCCTCACTGTTTTGTTACCTGTCTAAAAATGCTTTGGCAATACAGTCATGCCAATAAAGCGTATTGAATTGAACTGAAAATTGAGAGCAGACACAGAGAGAGAGAGAGAGAGAGAGAGAGAGAGAGAGAGAAAGAGAGAGAGACAGACACAGAGAGAGAGAGAGCGAGAGAGAGATAGAGAGAGAGAGAGAGAGAGAGAGAGAGAGAGAGAGAGCCAGACACAGTGATATTCAGGTTCAGTGATGATTGGACTGGCCTGACAGGTGTTTATACAGCCTCTTGGCCATGTTCCACCTGGCAGATAACAATGAAAACAGAGACATTATCCTGTGTATAATTCTGTGGCAGGAAGGGAAACAGGACAAGAGACTTGTGAATGACCCTTTATGAACTCTTGTGAATTGTGTATGTGTGTGCGTGTGTGTGTGTGTGTGTGCGTGCGTGCACGAAGGATTTACGCTAACTCTTGTGTTTGTGTGTATACAGACTGATTCCTGTTAAAGATCAACAATACAATTTTCCATATAGAACAATGGGGATTTGCTTGTACTCATAATTTCACTCCTACAGACATGGAATATGCTGTTAGACCTTAAATCACTGGAGGGGGGCTTTAATCCTCTGCTGAAGATGCAATGTTGTCATAGCAGGCCTTGCTAAGTGTGTGCTAGCAATATTAGCTGACAAGATGTAAGACAAAGCAACTGTTTGTGATCTCATTCTATTTTTTTTTATAGTTATATTGTCAGGCCGTTTTTCAAAACGTTAAATTTGACTGGTTTGTGCTTTTATTTTCAGATTCACAACTTTAGGCTACACCTGACTGGCATGCGGCTTTTGACTTTGTAACTTATAAATTAGAATAGAATAGAAATGTCTTTTTTTTAATTCACTTTAAATATGACTGGAAGTACTGAGCGTCACATCTTTAGGCTGTACCTGACTGGCACTGCTGTCCATCTTGGCTTTGGATTGATCTGCAAAGCTTGCAAGCCAAAGTGTGCAGCTGGCAAGCATGTCACTAGAACAGATTTTTACTTTGTGACTCATTCATTAGAATAAATGAACTCTTTGGAGCAGCTTTGCTATAAGTTCAATGTTTTCACATGTCATGTAGCTGGTATCTTGTAAAATTACACTGTCAAAATAACTAACCACTGACCTTGAGCCTACAACAGAAGACAAAGTACAACTCTGCTGTCCTGATTGGAGCCATCCCAACATACTGGGAAGGTCAGGAGCCCTACGCCTCTTTCTGCTCACTCACCTGCAATCCTCTGCATCTTCATGCGCCGAGCCTGGATGCGTCCCTTGGCCAGCCTCTGCTTGGCGATGATGCAGCGGATGTGGTCGGCGAAGATGAAGTTGGCCTGCAGGATGGGAAGGGGCTTGGCGTGCGGGTTGGAGCTCGGCTTGTGGATGACGATGTTCAGCGCTCTGCTGTCGTCCTCAACACCAGATACTTGCATGTCCTATTGGGGAGGAGAAGAGGGCGAGTTAGAGAGACAGAGGGAGAAAGGGAGAGAGAGAGGGAGAGACAGAGAAAAAGAGGGAGATAACAAAGAGAGAGGGAAAGAGGACATGGGAAACAGGATGGAGGGAATAAGAGAAAAGGAGAAAATAAGGGAAAAGGTCGATGATGATAATTCAGTTGGACAACTGTTTACTCTGAAAACCAGTAGAATAGATATTAATGAAATAAGCAAAAAATGACGGCAAAACATTCATATAATGCGCATTAAAAGCAAAAAGGTGACGCTCTGGCACACAAACTTTACAAAAACAAATATTTAAGGCTCTGAACCTCTATTATGTTGCATTTCAAACATGTTGGAAACTTGGAAATGCCACCTTCCTACTGAGAAAGCTGCCATGGAGCAGCCTGTCATGATGCAATTACCTCACATCAGTTGAATGTAACATGATTATAATCTTCCAATGATTTGATTTTTGGCATTGCATGCCCTTCACCTTATGAAACATGCTAAATGCGCTAAATGTTTAAACATAGATGTGAACTGTCAAATTGTGCATGCATTTGCTGATGTTCAAATCTAACTAGCCAGCTGTTGCTTTGGGAACAATATTTTACATTCTGTCCTATTTTTGTCCTGGACCACACATAGAGGATAAAATTACAACCCTAAAACTGGGAATTTCCATTGTGACTATGAGGGGAATGCAACTGATTCATGCTGAGCAAAGAGGAGGGCAGGTTGAGGCAGGCAGTGAGTGAAAGGAAAACTAGGAAAGGAGAAAAAAGTCAAGGGAACGGAGGTGCTGAACATGCACAGAACCTTTTTAAAATGTCTTATAATGGTCAAGCACTTCGCACACACACACACACACACACACACACACACAAAACTCGTGCCTTACCTGCAGCAGGCCGGCAAACTTAACCACGCCCCATCCAAGGCGTTTGGTCTCTGGTTCGACCAGACTCATCTGGTAAACATCCACAGCCAGAAACCTCTGGGCCTGTCCACCATCTTTACTGACCACCATACAGGCTATTAGGTCACTGTTATCTGAAAGACATGATAGATCTGATGTTTATAGACAATAACAGGCATGTAATTTTTGCATGCTACAGGTCTGCAGGGGGTCTTTACTGACCACTCTATATATTTTTTCAAGTCATTTTATTTGTAATGAAAACATGATAAATATGTCACAAAAGGATAAATACAATGTAATTTTAATGGGGTTCTAGGTTTGATTGCTGTATTTCCTGACCGCAATCAGACATGTAATTGGCAAAACACAAAACAGCAGACAAAACAAAAAATGTCATATTGGTTTGAAAATTAGGTTTGGATAGAGGAGGTTTTACTTAACAAGAAATCACTGCTTTGCAGGCTCAGGTGGATGTAATCATATATACTGATTAGAACTGGCATCCAATGAATGCAAAAAAAATGCACCATGTAACCATTTAATAACAAGAAGGCCAAGAAACACAATTTTATCAGATATCAGAAACCGGAAAACACCGTTCACCAACATGTTGCACCGGGCCGGTGGCCAGAAAGGTGTGTGCTTGGGTGGTGAGACTTGTTGCCGCATAGCGATTGTTTGAAAGGTCAGAGTGACAACACAACTCAACAATGATGGTGCCAAAAATTTGGGGTTTGTTGGATGTAAGCTGTACCTGGGAAGTCTGAGCTTCTGCCCCGCCTGTCCTTCCCCCCTCCCTCATAGTCTTTTAGATTCAACTTCCACAGAATTATGTTGTCATATTTCTAGCACACTAACAGGGACTTGCAGTGTAAGGAAATTAAACTGGGAAACAACAAAATAGCACATCCACAAGGTAAAAAGTTAATGTGTTATTGGTAACAATATGCAGTTCTGAGTATTCAGTGTTCATTGCCCTACAGTGCATTTAAGATTGAGTTTAGCAAGATAATGGTATAGCCCAGAGAGATTACTAAAACACCCTTTGAAACCCCTTAAAAAATAAGGGGAGATTTAGACAGTCAGTCAAAGACAGAAATGGATAGTAAGTGGGTAACCGAAAGATACATGGAGAAAATGTGAGTGAATGAGTCATACAGACTCTGTGTATCTGCATTTCAGAGTCACACATAAACACACAATTAAACTGACAAGTACAGAAATACAGACACTTCTCTCCCACATGTCTAGGCGCACATAGAGAAATGATAGGCCTGCACCTCATAGTGTTTGCATCACTTTATCACAACACCCACTGTGAGGTGAGCAATGGCCTGACCTCACTTCACATTTCACCAACACTAAACTGGTTAAAAGACCTAACCGTTAAAGAGCTCACACCAGACAGACCGCCTCCGTAAACAAAATGCACCACGCACATCCCTTCCTCTTGTAACATTTACAGTGCGTGTCTCAAGCACTCAACGGCTCAAATACACAAATGTGTTTAAAGAGTGATGAGAATCATGAAGTGTCAAAAATAATGACAAATGCTTATATGAAGTCAAAAGAATGCCAAAAGTGATGTCTTCAAATTTCTTCTTTATCAGCCAGCGGCTGAATGGGATTTTTACTTGACAGATGACTAAAGTGATTAATTGACTATTGAAATTGTGATAAATTTTCTGTCAGTTGACTGATTGATTAATTGACTAACTGTATTAGCACTAGTCAACTACACATGGCTGTTGATGAACACAGTGGCTGTGATGTGGGTCAACCGTGTGACCTTTTGGTTGCTGGGAGATCCTCTTTAACAAATATTAAAACACCCATCTGAGAGTTGACAGAAAGTTTGACCTTACTCATTGAAACTCAGTACTGAAAAGTACCTCCAACCAGACAGGCAACCCTTTTAGAGACTGAAACTTGGCCCACCTACGCATGAGTGGGCTATGTCCTAATATAGCAGATGATGATCTTTATTCCCCCTGACTGTACTATGGTAGTAAAGGGGCACTGGTGGCCAAATGGTCAGAGAAATGAGGGGAAATTCGCTGGTTCCAATCCCTTGACCAACTGGAGAAAAACCCTGCCCACCCCCGACATCTAATTCCCTGGGCCACGGCAGGTTTCATTATTCAAAGTCACTCATCAAAAAAATAATTCGGCGACATTTAGTAGATAAGACGTTAATCATTGGCTCCTTCCTGGTATTATGACAGCAGTGAGAGAAGCCTTTGCCACACACTCAAGATAGTGCTTCAATAGTTCACTGCCACAAAGAAGAATCAAGATGAGTTCTCTGCCTTAAGCATTCAATTTTAAGACATTTTATGAAAATCTTCTTTCAGCTTTTCTAACTTGGATGAAAACCCAGCAAAAGTATGAGCCTGAAAGTAAATGAAACAATAGCGTGATGTGTGGTGGGCTGGTGACTAGTTTGAATCGTGGCACTGGTACCAGGGCACTGGGAAGCTGCCAGTTTTGACTTACTGTAGGTTGAACACTGCCTCACCCAGAGCTATTTCCTGAGGCGGTTTCTATTAATACAATTTTGTAGACAACTTGCTTGATTAAACAGACACATGAAGATAGACAATGGAATGACTGTATTCACTGGCGTCAAGAAGAAAAAAAAAAACGTTGACTGTTTTCACTGTCATGTTTCTTTCAATTATTTCTAAACAATGATATGACGAGAGCTCCATTCACAATTGTGAATTGTGAATTGTGCAGGGTAATTACTGAAAAAGTGACTTCTTTGTACACTTCTGTGTGTTTTGTATATGTTTTTGTAACATACTTTAGAGTAGTTCCACAGGACAATGTGTAACTAGGAATGTTTCATGACATGTCCCTCTAATAAATGTAGGGATTCCTACAGACATAGCTTTCCTGGATCATCAGTTTGGGCATTCAATTTGAAGTCGGACAAAATAAATGCTCTCTGCAGCGCTAGCAGGGCACCAGAGGAAGATACTGTAACGGTTTGTTTTGAAGGCACTTTTCCCCTGACATTTTATCAGTATAATATAGGTTTTTTAAGTTCTATATATTACGGATATGTATTATTTTTTTTTTGCAAATTTAGGGAAGAGGAGATCTTAAAGCCTACACCATTGTTAGCTCATTCACTCTTGTTTCCACCCTGATGTCTTTCATCAATATGCGCTGACAGATTCCACTGCACTAAAAATCAACCATGGATATTATCACATGGCTTTATTTTGACTTGGATGAAGGATGAGATAAAGTCAAATGTAAACTGTGCCAGGTAGAAATTAAGTATCCAAAAAATACAGCATCAGAGCTTAATCTTCTGAGACGGGAGCACTTGATCTGACCCACTGCAGACAAATGTCAGGAAATGATGGATGTATTCACCCGCAATGAATGTGACAAGCATGAAGTGACAACATCACAAACCCCGTTGTAGCCCTCGATATGCAACCATTTTCCATCGTTTGAGATGATGGATCCGGTGCTCTCATGGATTATTTGGAGCTGGGTTATACACTCCAAAGCTGGCCACCCTTACAGCTCGAGTGAGAAAAACACACCATGACTGCATGTCAGTCATCAAACACAAAACATGCTCTGTCATCCCCCCCATATGTGGCGCTGACAGCCGACTGTTGGACATCACTCAACACAGTTCATTATGGTACATTACATTATGGTAGTGCGCCATTGTATTGATAATGAACGGAATAGGTGATTGTACTTGCAACTACTGACATCATTATAACAGAATTACCAATGCAGTAACCGCTTATGAGCACTAAACTGTCATAAAACAGTAAGTGGTGCTACACTGACCGGACAAATAAATCAAATTACATTTTGGGTATTATTTTTTAATTTAGAGGTCAGTACATCAGTATATTCAACGTTACAAGCTATTTGGGAAGTCCCAATACTGTGCACTGCTTCATTGCCACTGGTGTGGAGTGTGCACTGCCTGTGAGAGTCGGCAATTATGTATTTATTTATTTATCTTTTATAATCAAGATATTTGTCCTGGATGTCACGTGTTAGAGCTTGGGAAACAGAGGCCAGGTACCACAGAGCATTTGGTCTGTAGATGCCTACAAATAGCAACACGAGCACTTGCTTGGGGACTAGATTGTGTATTCAATTTTTAAAAAATGCCACACATTTGCATCCCTATGTTAACGGCATGTAGCTATCCAATTAAATGTGCAGACCCACACAGATAAGTACTATCACCCCGTCTAGATGCTCCTTTCCCAATCACGGACACTGCATCCATGCTTGTTGGCTGGCAGTCGTAGCTTGAAAAATCAAATTATCTATAACAACCTACTGAAGACAGATTCACAGAAGGACATAGATTAAAGAGGGATCAGAGGGGTGATCATGAGATTGATGGTACGCATGGCAGCACTTACTCAGCAGATGGTACTTTTTCCTTTGCTTTCTTCAACTTTTTCATCCCAGAGATCCATGAGAAATTCAGCCTCTCCCTTCAGGATCCATTCTCATAAACACACATATCTTTCCACATGGAGACCCATCCATCAGACATACAAGAGCTAAGCATTTCAAGACTCTACCCTCAGTGTGTAATTCAGGTTGGGAGTGATACAAGCCTATGAGAAGAGAGTTTATTAGTTTACATGCAAACCACACAAACCTCAAGCCTTGCTTATGCTATTATCAGGGCACTCATTCTCAAAATTCATTAGTCCTGTGTGAAAGCATTACGTGAAACATAGATGTCAAGTGGTAATTCCTCTGTTACATGAGGTCTCCAGGTAATACTAGTCCTATGCAAACAGTCCCTATAAGACACATTCTTGTACACAGCTAGCAAAGTCTAGGGAACGCAAGGAGTGGGTAATGTCTTGTGACCACCACGAGGACAGACACAAATCAAATATGTGACCTTCCAGTTGTGAGACAACTGCCCTGACCACCGGGTGTGTCCGCCTCCACAGGGTACAGACACACAGGCAGATAAAGGCTCAAGTGTGAGAAATTCTGTTTCCGTGGGTTATACTTACACGAGAGAGATGACTACTTTAGTTTCCCGTGATGTGCTCCGGGAATCACTTCAAACAAAGTAGAGGATGTGGTGGCATGGGGGCAGAGGCTGCCTAATGGTCAAGACAATGCCTCATGCCTGGAGGTTTAGCTTAGCTGTTTGAATCCCCCAACCCACAAGGAAAAACCCTCCCTCCACAATTACTAGGTGAGATAGTGTTCTTAGTCGAACAACTTGATGAAATGAAAGCTAAAAAAATTGATCTTAAATTTTGTAATTACTGTTTTAGTTCAAAAAAGAAAACAGATAAAACTAAAATTATAGACAACAGAAGGTAAAATGTAAGACAGATGGTGATATATGATAAACAGGACCTGTCTCAAATCCTGAACTTGCTTTGAGGTAATGAGAACCAACATAAGTCATCACAGATAATAGGATAACTGTGACACACTATGATTACCAAAATTTACCATAGCAGTTACCAAGAGGTTAGAAACTGTGTGGTTATACTTCTGGAAAGAGTATTTAAAGGTTTAACGCCACCATTTTTAAAACTTTTAAAACAATCTGTGCCTTATTTCAGAAAGTTAATACATAACTACGATTGTACAATTCTGCATTTCAAATTGCTATCACTTCTGACAGAAAGGCTACTGATTGACACCTTTGCTTTTGACCTTAACAGTCTTTCTCTGAAAGTGAAAACAAGAAATAAGAAAACAGATGGTGAGAGATAGAAAGAGGAAAAGAAAATAGACAGGGGAGAGAGGAGGAAAAGTGAGAGAGAGAAAAGACAGAAAGGTCATGTTTGCATTTATCATCAATATAATGAAAAGGAACTTTATGGAGGAAACTGCCAATTCAGCTGATGTAAGAAGAAGAATCTTCCATCAACATGAATATATCTCATGCATTTATCCAGGCTTTCTTAAATGTTTTCATCCCAGAGATCCACATGAGAAATTCAACCTCTCAGTTTGCAATCCATTCTCACCAAAACACACCCTCAGTCTATAAGTCAGGTCGGAAGTGATACTAGCCTATGAGAAGTAGGGGTGGGTGCGAATACTCGAGTACTCATTGTTGACGTCAGTATTCGAGTAACACCTTACTATTCGCACATCTGTGCAGTGTGTTGGTTTTGGCTACAACTCATCTGGCGTTACATTCACCATGTCAGCCGCAACCAGGAGGACTGAAGTGTGGAAATATTGACAAAAAGGACGATAACGTGCAGTGCAAGATATGTGGAGTTAAACTTGCATATCATAGAAATACCAGCTCGATTCTTAACCATATGTGGTTAAAGCACAAAGAGAAAACAGCAGAGACAGCTAACAGGCAGCCACGCATCATGTCTTTTGCTAGTCCTGTTAGCATACACCGTTGTGACGACACCAGAGCGGAGAAGATTAGTGTGCTGATAACAAAGATGGTAACTGGGGATATGCAACCCATTAAGTTTTGTCAAAGGAGAAGGCTTCCGAGAGCTGATGGCATTTGTTGAGCCGGAGTACAAGCTACCATCACGACGAGCAACTGCAACAGGAGTGGAAAGGATGTACGAGGAAAGCGCGGCAAAATTGAGGGCTGCTTTGCACCCTGTCGACATGCTGGCTATTACTACAGACTCTTGGCCAGCTCTCACCACGGAGTCATATGTTATCATCACGTGTCATTTTATTCAAGACTGGGATCTGCATACCGCTGTTCTGCAGACACGCAGCACTGATGAGTGGCACACCGCAGAAAACATAGCGGACCACCTCAAAGCAGCTGCCGAGGAGTGGGGCGTGTTGGGGAATGTGTGTGCTTGTGTGCATGACAACGGCAGTAATATGGTGGTGGCAAATGAGCGTCTCCTAGGGTGGAAATCGGTCCCGTGCTTTGCACACACGCTCCAACTTGCAATAAATGATGGCTAGCAAGTGTGAACCGACCGGTTGGCGCATGTAGCAGGCTAGTAGCTCATTTCCACCACAGCACACTAGCAAGAGCCGCCCTAAAGAGAAAGCAGGCAGAGCAGAACCTGCCGAACCACAGACTGATCCAATACTGCCACACTAGGTGGAACTCAGTGTATGAAATGTTGGAGCGGCTTCTGGAACAGAGATGGGCTGTATCAGCGACCTTCTCTGACAGGCACACCACCAAGCTCGCGGATGCCAGAACTCTCGAACTGACCGACGACAACTGGCAGGCACTGGAGGATATCTTGCTGGTACTTCACTCTTTGAAGTGTGCAACAACAGCCATGTGTAGTAAATCCCATTTTTGCATTTCCATGGTGCATCCAGTCACCTCCAGCCTCCTGTCCAGGCATCTACAGCCACAAAATGGGGAGTCAGAAAAGGTGACTGAATCAAGACTGCAGTGGCCGACTCTGCGATGAAGCAGAGTTGCAGAGCTGTGCTGTGCTGTCCGCCGACAGCACAGCTAACTGTGGTAATAATTTGATCCCTTTAACACTCATAGTATCAAGTCACTGTAATCTAATGAAATTACAGCTTTTTAGATGGTGTGCTGTTGCCATCATTAGGCTGCAATTAAGCCCTGCATCCCACCCGACCAAAACCCCATGAAGTGGTGGAAAAGCAACGAGACCGGGTACAGGAAACTCAATCTGCTGGCGAAGCAGTACCTGAGCATTCCTGCTACCTCTGTACCTGCCGAAAGAGTATTTTCAACAGCGGGACTCATTCTAAATTGCCTCTGCACTCGTCTGTCACCTGAGCATGTGGATATGCTTATTTTCTTAAACAAGAATAAGTAAATGAATCCACTTCATGTCTCCTAAAAAGCCCAAGGTAAAGGTATGTACGGTTATTTGAATCTTGTTGTTAATAGTAGTTTGTTAACTCAGCCTATTTTTATCATCATTATCGTTAAGTTGAATGTAAACTATTATTCACGACTCATCAAAGTGTGAATTTTTTTCCCAAGGGAAACTGTAGGCTTAAATGCAGTAATTTAAGTTTTTTTTTTTTTTATTTTAACAAAACAGATGTATTTGAACTTTGTTTATGATTTAGGCTGTTGATGGAGTTACGTGCTATTAATGTTCACTAAAAGCATTTGGAATTGCACTTGATTTACAGTGTTGGCTGACAGTATGATGACAGCCATAAGCCTGCTATTTAGTAAACAAGAGGCCATGCTGAGGCCGTAATTATATTTTTTACGGTAAAATATATAATTCGCGAGTAATCGATTACTTGTTCATAATGTAATTCAAGTACTCAACTATTGAAATCACTGAAAAAGCCCATCCCTAATGAGAAGAGAGTTTGGGACTTAAACATTGGGTCTCATTCATCAGTATCTTCCTAAGTTTTTTTCTTAAGCCTCTGCTTAAGAAAGATCCTAAGACAAGTGTACTTGGGATTCATGACATGTTCTTAAACCGTGGAATTTCTTGCACCTGTGTTCATACACTGATGAATCCCGCGGCCTTTGTAAAACTGAAAGTGTGTGCCAGTTGATCCTTATTAGCATAAGTAAATGGCCCGCCAGTCCCCATAAAACAACATGAGACTGCAGGGCCGTGTCCACACACACAACTTAGACACAGAGGCTGATCAAGTTGAGAGAGATCAAGAACGACCAAATGCAAGTGTAAAGAGGCTAGAGCACTCTTAAAGAGAAAAACAACACTTCTACCGCTCTGAAATGGATGTATAATGGATGTATGGATGTGAATACACACACATATAGAAGGAGAGAGGGAGAGAGAGAGAGAGAGAGAGAGAGAGCGAGAGAGAGAATCTATCTTAACAGCTGCAATCTAGCAGAGGAAAGTCAAAAAGAAACACTTTCACTTCCACTTCCAACTAAAACCCAGTTGCTCCAGCCAAGTTAGGCAGAGGCCACAGAAGGCTGCAGCTTTAGTGGGCAGTTACCAGGCGTGAACGTCAGGGGAGTAAGTGCATGCTGTGTCGCCATTCCTTGGATATTTAAAATGTCAAACTGATTTGTATAATACAGTAACTTACTAAGAAGAGGGCAGTGTTGCTGCTTGTTCCTTTGCTCCAGGCTGATTAACATTATTTGACTAAATCAAACAATAAATAATGACTGCAAGTTGTAGCCTGGGCTGTATTCTGAGAGTATAGAAGTCTACAGAAGAGATCTGAGTGTATTTAACAGTGGTGGTTTAGGTCAGGTCACAGTTTTGAGAAAACTGCTTCAAGGAACCACAAATACCTGCATATACGCACACAAAGTGAAAAGAGATGCATGCATACACAGGTGTTAGCCACACATGCGTAAGGATGTGCAAAAGCTGTGTGTGTGTGTGTGTGTGTGTGTGTGTGTGTGTGTAATCTCTCCTGTTCACATTATTATGCTGTGGCATATGTGATATCCTACACGGCACAACTAACCACATGCAAGTTTGTACTCGCAGCATCACCTACACATGTGCATACAGTAAGAGAACAGCAGACAGTGTTATCAGAGTATGTGGGAAACTATGTGCACAGATGTCTGTGAAAATGTCCGTGTGCTTGTCTGCAGGTCTGTGTGGGTATGAACGTTTGTGTGTGAATCTTACTGAGGTCTAGCACGTCGTCTGTCTTGATGAGGTCCTCAGGTCTGGTCAGAGGGAGCTGGGTCTCAGGTTCCCCCTGGAGCTGGAGCGATAACGACCGCAGCATGAAGAACACACGGATTGCCTGTCCAGACAAAAGGAGGGGAAACTTTTTTTAACAGCAGCCATTTTGGCATGAAATAGCAGATGAACACAGAAGTTATTAAGGATATTAATTCATAGGGGTGGGGGTTCACTGTGATTATTTTTTAAACATTTTTTAAAATTGATTGATACCTGGATCAATTTAAAGTAAAGATATTGGTATCATATGGAACTAGTCGACCTAAGGAATTTGTTGGTGCCAAGTATGTCATACTAGGTTGTCAGCAAGGTGGCTAAATATTCAAAGTTAGCCTGAAGTTAGTCTGAAGAAGCCTGACCTCAAATTATCTGAATGAAAATGGGCACCCACAGGTCTCCCCTCTGCAGACATGCCTACGTCATGCTGATCCCATGCAATTTGGGGCAAAAACCTTGCTGCACACAGTACAAATGTGTGTTCTTTTAGCCTGTTGTAAAATGGTGTATTTCTGCACACTGGGGCCTCAACAGTCTCCTTCTTTACAATTCATTTTGGCAGCACTAGCGGCACTGTTTGGTTAAAAAAGCTACAGGTGTCAACATCTGCTTTCAGCCTACAATGCACTCGGTTTTGGTTCACTTCCTATATTTAGGTTGGATTACGTTTTCCCTTGTAGCAAAGTGTAATGTGGTTCTCTTAGCACTGACTTTTCTTGTGGACCACGGCTCGCTTTTCTGGTGCAAACCCGAGTCGAATGTGTGTTCCAATCTCCAAATGAATCAAACTAACAGAGTAAACGCACCGTGATTCAATTAAAACACACCAAACAGGGCAGGTTTGAAAGCTACCCTCAGATTCAGAGTCAGGCCATCTGACCCAACTCTCTGAAACTGTAATCTGACAGTTCCTACAAATCCATTAAAAGATACAGGGATGGATTGGCTACACCCCCCAAAAATTTATGTCCCTCAGTTATACCATATTCTCATTACAAACATCAGACTCATGTATTCTGACATACTAGCTTTCATGAAAGCTTTAATAATTTTGTTTTTGGCATGCCACCATTCCAATGTCTTTCATGGATTTGCTGGAAGCCACTTTGTAGTTTCTGGCAGAGCCTCAGACCAGAAAAGCTTTATGTGAGGAGGTGCACCTGCTTCATGTTTTATACAGCGATTTCACACGCATTTGATAATGTAGACATTTTTCATGATTTGTCACACAAGAGTAGACATACTGATGTACTGGATTAAATAGAGAGAGGCATATTCAGCGTGGTCAATTTCATGTCATGATGTCTTACAAACCAAATGACCCAAAAAATTCAATTCACTGAACTGAATCTTTTTCACTAAATGGTATGTGTACAGCTGTGGCGATTCCACAGTTTGATTTATTTGATGGCCATGTTTGTTGGAGTTTAGTCCGAACAGGGCAGAAATCAATGTGCTCTTGAGTTGTGTGAGTGTGTGTGTGTGTGTGTGTGTGTGTGTGTATGTGTGTGTGTTTGTGTGCCCACCCTGCGTGTCTTCTCCACATCCCCACAGGGCAGTCTCTTGACGAAATCAATGCCAGTTAGTGGGGTGCCAGTAGGAGGCAGCAGTATGGAAGCATCCATCATTAGGTATTCCACATTCAGTGGCTTACTCTGCAACGCAAACACACACACACACAAATACATACATACACATAAACATTAAAAAAACACAAGTTCATTTGTAAGCTGAAGTATGTTTTACTTTTTTCAGCAGAACGAAAGCAATGCACACATTGTGAAATGATAGCCAACTAACCGTCATGCTCCTGTATTCATCTTCAAACATGTCCAGAAAGATCTCCTCACCCTGTGATGACATCACATAATTAATAACCAATTCAAGATCAGATAGATTGGAGTAAAGAAGAGAGAGGATTCAGCCGCAGTGAAACAGCAAGGCTCAAAACTGTCTTTTTCCAGAATAAATGAAAATGAAATGAAATAGGAAAAACAAAAAACAAACAAAACCAAAAAAAAAAAGGTCAAAACATCTAAAGGCCTATTAGAACCACCTTCCTTAGACTGAATTTGACCCAATTTTGCACAATCCAGTCCAACTGTTTTCATAATTTATTGAAATAGTTGCTAGTTTTTTATTATATTCTTTCCACACATTCTTCCACTGCTGGCCACTTAACAGCTCCATGTCTTGTTCACAGGCACAATCACAGCAGTATTCTAAACTAAAATAATAAGTCCAGCATGGTGTTGAAGGCCCACTCCAGTGATTTTGTATGGTTTGCCCATTAACAACAATTTACCCACATTTTACAGTACTACAACCCATTTTTCCAATCATGTGGGGGTACTAAAGATTTCACATCCAAAGATTTTTAAATATCAACACCCACCTTATAATGTTCTGCTATTACAGCTAATAAAGTTGTTGTCATTCATAAACCACAGAGCTGATAATTATGTAAAGGATGCCTTTCTCCAGGGACTATTTTCTGGCCAATTTCAAGTCATTAAAACAGTGCTGCTGCTTTTAGCAAAACTAATATGGACGACTTCATTACAGTGATGAAATACTGGTGTGAAGAAAGGCTGAAGTCTCTGAAAGTTCATTTTCATATCGTAGTGGAATGAATGGAAACCAATGGCTGGTTAAAAGGAAAATTCTATAGTTGTAAAATTAAAAATCTTGCTTTGGGACAAAAATAGCATAAATGTCCCAGTTACACATTTTCTAAATATCACCTTAAATATGCAAAATCACTAGTATGGTTTTTATTGGCAGAGTGTGTATACAACTTGCTCATCCACATTTTATGTCATCACCATTCATCATCATTCACGTGTTCAAGGGAAATTCCTAGATGTTGATAACATCAACAATATGATGTTAGGTAATCCAAACAAGAAATCTGGATTGCCTTCCACATTATACTTTAACATTCATCTTAAAATGGAGTGCTGATGCAAGTGGACCTGAGTCAAGTAGGATTCTGGGCATTTGTTCCTGTTTACTGCACTGACGAACAATAGTGAATAGCTATTGTTATCATTTAGTTTTTTTTCTTAATCTAATACATGATTGGCTTTAGAAAGCCTCCAGAAGATTTCCTGTTTGTCACAGCATACAGGCTGTATTCGCCTTTTTCCACAACACAATTCTGCTTCTCTTGGCCTTGATCACTTATATAATTAAAGTGTGGTTTCCTGGAACTGTTTGCCTCGTCCTCGTAACTGACACCTGACCTGGTCTCCAATGCCACTCAAACAGAAAGAGAAAGCATTTTATGTCAATGTCATCAATTTGTGTTGTTATTAGGCTGCCCAGGGAACATGGTACACAATTGCTACAATGTTGTCGCTGTGTTTGTGCCAACAGGAATAGGCATTTCTGGAAAACTCGCAATTCAGTTCTCAAAGTTTCAGGCAGATTATAATCAATTACCAGTTACACTCTAACACAGAAACACACACACACACACACACACACACACACACACACAAACATAAATGTCATCTCCTGGGTGGGTGGCAACATTTTGGCAATCAATTACAATTACTGGATCCCTGACAAAACAGATGTTGATATTAAACCAGGAAGGGCGTGCTTCAGACCTGTGTTATGATACTGTTCAGAGTTTGAACTTGTCTACATTGCCTCTTCATCTTTCTGTTAACTTTCCCAAAATAATTTATTTCATTAAGACTGCCTGACTGCCTCTCACTGTAGCTGATGTTTAAATTGGCAATCCTTGACATTCTTGTTTTTTCTGTTCTTTGGGTACAAAGCAGTCACTGTCATGTTTTTGCACTGCACTTCACAACGACCACTTGGCAATCTAACAGTGTGAGGGTGTAACAGCTTGCCTCTCTAAACACAACTCTGGCTCGCTGAACTTTCATTTTTTTTCCTTTCTCATTTTCTTTTCTTTCATTTTCTCACATTTTTCTGACTGCTATAGCACTTCAAGCAGAAGAAGAAGAAAAAAAAAACACTGATTGGGATTACATTTGTCTTGTGTATATTTTGGGTACAAAACAGGCAAATATTTTTCTAAGGCAGGGGTGTGCGAGTTTTTCTGTGTGTGTGCGCAGTTTTACTTGTAACACCCACCTTGTAGAATCTTCGTAGCAAATGCAGACTTTCTTCTCTAGCTCCCTGTAAACAGAAACAGAAAATATATGCAGTATTCCTTATAAGCAAAACCAGACATGTGACAGATGCATGCATAGGCACGCATAGACACACACTTGCACTTTAACACACAACTCTTAATCTTTTTCACACAATGAACTCATGAAGAACAATTATGTTGCATACAAAATGAGTGGCAAATAAATGTCTGATAAAAGAAAAACTAAAAATCCAGGTGTCTAATAGAAAAAACAGAACAAATTACATCTCATGTCATTTTAATCATTTATTCAAATTCCACAGGTCTATGTACAAAGGAGAGGTAAAACATGTTAGGATACATTCTAGATGAATGGTTAGTTGATAAATAAAAGCTCTCTCCCTAACTTCACAATACATTAAAACCTGTATTTCAAGTTCATCCATTTTTGAAACTTCTCAGATTACAGCATGTGGGCACAAGGGACCTTAACTGTGAAACCAAATTAGTAATAGTTCAGATACGGTCTGACTCACTCCTCTTCATGTGAAATAATGCATGACACATGATAGTATATAATTTGATGTCATATAACAGAAGCTGCTGTCTTGTCTTGTACAACGGGAGGCTTTAATGATTAATCAGTTCATGGTAACTGCCAGAGCGACAGGGAGGTTTTGTGCAATGCTCGTGACATTGTGCTGTGTAGTTTAAGATGATTAAGCCTTTAACAATGAAAGCTGGAAATGCATGACTGATTTCCTGCAATTCCAGAATAATTAGTAACATGACTAGTCATTTTTCCAGAGCAGGGCTGACAACCAGAAATACTTGAATCACTCTCCAACAGAATTACCAGCTCAGCATGATAACAGAAAATTAATTTTGCACAATTGATTGCCTATAATAACATATCACATTTGTAGTTTCCACAAGGTCATCAGCAGAATATTAGCGCTGAGGAAGTATTGACAAAATCACCAAGATTGCCATGTTAAACACAGTACATCAGACTCAAAGGGTCATTTCATCATTTACGTCAACCCGTGACAGTAAGGGGAAATCATAAAGGCTAAAACCCCCGCTGATGTTAGACAATCGTGGGTGAGACTCAAACCAAGTGAATGATTGTGGAAAGCGTGGCTGGGTTTCAATTTACATTGAACAACAGTCAAAATCAGAAAGTGGATTTTGTCGACAATTAAAACTTGAAAAGACCTGTCACATCATCAGTAAGGCAAAACATCCTCCTGTTTAATAAGTACAGACAGCAGCAGAGAGGGTGGGGAGGATTCCACACAACTGAGAGGAAACAGGAGTCAAACTTTCCCAAAAAGATGGAAGACAGGCACATTGTGAATAATGTGCAGTCCAGGAGGGGCAGAGGGAGGAGAGATGGAAAGGTTAAAAGGAGTACAGGGGGATGAGGAGTCTCGGTGAGGACAGAGTGGTAAGAGCAAGGGAGAAAAGGGAAGTCAGGCTTGTCCAGGACGTAATGCTACCACAGTGTATCTGATGCAAACTCTCTTGGGTCATAACCACTGAGAAGTAGTTACTAAGAAACTCAGCAGTAATGTAGATTCTGAGGAAATGACAGTGTTTGATGAATAAACTGCCTCTTCTCAAGAGGTCAAAAGAAGTTAATTTGCCTTTTGTGATGAGTCACATTGGAATGATGGAACAAAGCAGAGCTTAACATAGAAGAAATGGGCTACACATGAAAAAATTAGGCTTACAG
>OMLB01034331.1:11578-28302 GCA_900302555.1 Myripristis jacobus | reverse complement strand
AAAAAAACACTAATAAAATTAATATTAATATTACTGCATAAAAGAGTTTGCTGGCATCATATATATCTATATATCTATATATCTATATCTATATATATATGCATACACACACACATATATACACACACATATATATACATATATATATATATATGTATGTATACACACACACATTTTAATTTATTTTTTTTAAAATTGTCTGTTTAACAGTGGATTTTCTTGAAATTGAAACATAAACATGCAACACGCCTGCAAAAGTGTACCACACCAAAGGAATGGGTGCAGTGAATTTACAACACAAGACAAAACGAAAACATCATTGTGAAATGAAATGCACTACAATAATTGTTTTGTTTCGATTGTCTTGTACCCATAATCGTCGGAAGCCAAAATGACAAAAAACCAAAAAACAGTAGTTGCCCAGCTCTGCAGCTTGCTACTGAGAAGAAGTCTCTGGGCTGCAGTGCAGAGCCTGACCCTGTCTAACCTGCTGGAATAATTAAACAGTCCAACAAAGAAGGTTAGGGTTGAATTGCAAACTCTCAGGGAGGCTGTGCCACCAGCTGTTCTACTCACAACATAACAAGCTTGCAATTTTCTTACTATTTCATTATAATGTTATTTTTTAATCCATTTAGATTTGCCCCCAGTTTTTTTTTTTTTTTTCATTTAAAGTCAGCTCCAGCTTACTGTGAGACATAACACAAATCAAAGTCTTTATGATGTGTATTAGGGCGCTGACAGCTGGAAGAAGACGGTAACACATGAAAATATTGAAGAATGTTTCGTTTTCTCCCGCCTGATGCCGACCGGTGCCGCAGCCGGCTTTGGTTTTCGGTGGTAAAGTTATCCAGAAGTAGACGTGTACACATCCTATCTTCAAAATAAAAGCATCACCACTGCTGCTAAGGTATTAGAGTTTTATTTTTGTAAACAACCGGAAGTGACTGTACTTTGCACAATCGCTAGCTTGAGAGTTATCCGAAAACGTCGAAGCAATTTTCAAAACAGACGTTATTTGGACAAACTGACCACATATTTGGAATCTACGTGGTTACTTTCTCACCTGAAAAAATTAAAACTTAATAAAGTGGCATATTAACAGTCGTAAAACGAAAAGTCATGTCAGCTTTTTTAGGTAGCTACTTCCGGTCAGTGGTGCCATTAGGGTGAGAAGTGTCCATCGTTCCACACTCAACTTTTTAACCGTTTTGAGTGTACATCCGGGTATTTGTAGTGCACTTCATTTTGTTAGTATTTTCAGTGTGAACGCACTTATGCACTCTAATATACTAAGTGTAAGTGCAGAAGTGCACGATTTGAGACACACCATTGGTCAAGAGGGGTTCTTGAAAATAAATTCTCCCCTCCAAGGGGTCCCTGGCCTGAAAACGTTGGAGAACCACTGGATTAAATTATTACAATCAATGGATTAGATTATTGCAATTGATTGATAAGGTTCAATTTATACAGACCTGTGCTTCTAGACTTTTAACCAAAACAAGGAAGAGAGAGCATATATCCCTGGTTTTAACTACACTCCACTGGCTCTTAGTATTGGTTAGAATAGATTTTAAGGTTACTTTACTTGTTTTTAAGGCTTGTAATGATTTTTGACTGGCTAACATTGCAGACTCTGATATTTTATAATCCCTTATAAGCTCTTGGATCTTCCACTGCTGGGTTTTTAAACACTCACTATTATTCGCACAAGAACATAGACAGTGCAGCTTTATTTTAACTACGCTCCAAAATTAGGCCTATAGAGTATCCCACCAAGAGCTATAAGAGATGTGGACTGTGAAGATGTGAGATGTGAAGATTTTTAAACAACAGCTAAAAACCAATTTACTTAATTTAACTTTTAATTAATGTAAATTTTACTCCTTTTTTTAACTAATTATTTCATATTTTATTATTCTTACCAGATTTACTTTCACTTATATATTTTACCGTCTACTGTCTCTGTGTTTACTTTTATTATTTTTATTGTTTGTTTGCTTGTTTTTTTGCCCTTGTTCTAATATGTTGCATTTTTATTTATTTGTTTATTTATTTTATTGTAAAGCACTACAGAACTACATCTCAAGTAAAGTACTCAAAAAATAGAGTTCTTTTTTTTTTCAAGAACAAATAATATTAAAAATGATGATTATAATAATATGGACAAGTGGGTATAAAAACATCTACCAGAGCTGTGCTGTGTACCTCTAGGAAGGTAGAGTAAATGGAGAGAAATAGCTGTTTTAGTCTGGTCATGGAAAAAAAAAAAAAAAATTTTGGTCAAACTGTAACTAACCATACACAATACAAACTCACTGCCAGCTTTAGTTACAAGAGATGTGTGCCCTTCATGCAGATTCTCGCTAGCCTTCAACACAGCTCAAAAAATGTCCTTTCTGACAACAGAAAACTCACAGCACAGTCAATTTAGTCACTTATTTGGCATTTCTGATAATGTTTTGCCTTGTGTACATCCACACATGTTCTGCTGCTATGATGGTTAATGCTGCATTCACTTGAACTTATGACTGAATTTTTTTTCTTGGAAATTTCCAATCTGCAACATGGTGTTCAACTGCTCTTTTGTTAAGTATTCCCTGTGGAGGAAAATTTAGAGTTTGTTCTCTTTGTGGGCATCCATCAATCATATAAGCATAATGTTGACATAGTTTTTTATATAGTTATAGTTTTATAGTTTTATAGTTTCATAGTTATTTTATTGTTTTAGCATTTTATTAACATATTATTATTAATCCTAAATAATAATTGTTAGAAAGTATTATTTGCAGCCGTTTTGTTGGCTGGACAAATTCAAGTCGTATTTGACTGTTCTGCAAGGTTACAATTTTCAAAAAGGAAGATTTGCAATGGTTTCTGAGGTTGAAAATTGACGCCCTGCTGGACTGTGTTGACAACTACCAAGAGGCTGCAGTAGAGTTGTAAGTTTCTCCTCACTATTTTTGGTGGTGAAGTTGTGCTATTTCCCGTTATAAATGTGGTGTTTCCTCTACATTCACTCATCCATGGTGTAACACCACAGTAAGAACATTACCACCAAGCTTATGTTAAATAGGAAATTAACAAAATGTAATAATGCATCCCAATTTGCCTCAGCAACCACAAACCAACAATGGTCCAGTACTTAGAAGCAACTATTCAAACAAAATCCAAAATATGTGTCCAAATATACAACATTTTAGTGCAACAATCTGCACTAAATCTGCAACCAAAACTAAAACAGCAAAGGATATCAAAAATCTAGTGCCACCACTGCCATAAAACAGCCAGTGAGGAAGCACTGTAAATGACATTTTAATATGGCCTGGGCTGAAAAATGCAGAAACTGTCCTTTAAGAGAGAAGAAAACCAGTCCACCAACAGTACAAAAGTTAATGCCCCCATGCAAAATACTCACTGTGGGGGAGGAGCTGAGCCAGTATTTGGGGCTCATGCTGGTCCCAGATGTAGCTCATGTTGGGGGTGGAGAGAAAGAGAGTGAGAGAGCAAGAAAAAGAGAGAGACAGGCAGAGAGCGACGCAGGTTGTTGCAGAAGGACAGAACAGTTGAGGGGAGGAGAGATTGAGAGACCCAAATGCCCTAAAGCAAGATTCCCCTCAGATTTTTTTTCTTCTTTTTGATAGAATCAAAAGAACAATAAGGTGTCCCTGGCACAGGAGAGGATAAAGATACTGCAGAGAGAGAGAGGGAGAAAGAGCGCTCCCAGATAAGAATGAATGAGCACAAGAGACTGCATTAGCATGGCCCCACAGGGTGAGGGAAACAAAGTTTGTGCAAGCAAGAATGACCCTGAATGTTTGCAAATAAGTAGCCTGGTGTTAGTCAAAATCACAGGCAGACCACATTGTTGGTCCTCACTCAGTAAGGCCTACATATTTTACATCTACAAACCCTTTGCTCTCAGCGAAAGGCATATAGAGTTCACCAACAATCCACCAAACAACAGCTTTCCACTTGCCTGGTTCTATCGAAAGAGTACTTTTCTCCTCACTGCTTGAACTGACAGTGGAACAAGCCCTATACTACCCCTCAATTTGCTTTCTCCAGTTCACACTCATTTTTCTTGTCAATACATAAAAATCTTCAACAAAAACATTTTTTTTAACTGTGTGGTGATTTGAAGTTGTCAGATAATACTGATACATGATTTCCCATAATATTTATATCCCAATCACTAACTTCAAAGAAGATTGTAAGTACTATGGAGGAAACAAGCTTACAGTCATTGTGAAAACCAACAGTTAGAGAGAAATTAGTGATTATATGGCTCAGTTTCATAGATAAATAACATATAGGTTGCCCGTGATTTGGATAAGAGTATATCTGCATCATCAGAAATGTTTTGTGTCTCGATGTGCCAAATTGCCAGGTTCAGCCATATGAAAAGAGAAAGACAACACAAACACTGTGTAAAGTGTCTCCATGGAGGGACTAAAAGCTGCGAATAATAAATGCTTGTCATGAAGCACTGATATTTCACTGCCGCTCCAAAATGACTGTGCTCCACCATGACAACTACAGTCAAAATATCTTGGACACACAGCCACAACTTTGAAAAAATTGCTTATGGTCATAAAACATGGTGGCTCAGTGATCCAAGGCATGCCGTGTACCATGTAACTATGATTTTCTGGGTTTGAATCCAGCTTGGGACCTTTGTCGCCTGTTACGCACCCTGTCTCACACCCCTTCCCTGTCTCTCTTTCTCTCAGCTGTTATGTCTGATAAAAAAAAAAAAAAAGAAGATGGAAAATACGGCATAAAAAGTCATCATCTTTAATCCCAGTCCTCAGCAATAAGATGAATTCTAAAGTGTCAACTCCCTAAAAAGGCGATGATCTGATCCACTTTCAATTGGATCAATTGTGTGAATTAGGTGTCACTGTGTTCGTGCACTGCTGAAGAGTGAACAAAAGCTTTGTTGTTGCTGCAGAAGCTTGAAACTGATACGGCCACCGCCAAACAAAAAAAGATACCATTAACAATTCTATCTTGTCAAAATCAATAACCCTGCACTGGTGACTGTGACATCTGGGGGAGGCTGGGGGAGAATCATTAGATGAGTCCTGAAAAATCTCAGCAGTGGCTTGGCATAGCACTAACTTTGTCTCAAGACACGGTTGCTTCATAATGAGCAAAGGTGCTGTCAGAATGTGCTCCCTGAGTCTCCCTGACTCTATTCCCTTAATGTGTTACAAACTCCCACTCCATCTCCATGCTGCTTTTCAAGTGAGCCAGTTAAAACTTTATCACAGGTAATTTCACCCCTTAATTAAAGAAGTTGTTATCAAAGAACAGCTTTAATTTAGTAAAAGAGGTGCTTGGTCTGCATGCTTTGCTAATTTTAAAGATTGCCTTCAATAATTGATCAACTGCATGCCCTTAATCAAATAAATAATGCCCATACATGGAGAGAAGAGAGTTTTTAGGAACCAATTCAGTGTCAACAATGTGCTTTCACTCTGCATATAAGTAACTTAGTGCTTATTATTGTATCTATCATCAAGAAAAGTAACTTTGAAACTAGGGATGCAAACATTGATCCTAAACAAATAGCCTTTTAAAGGGTAACTCCACACTAAAACAAATTCTTTAGTTGTTAACCCATATTGGAACTATTTAGTCATGAAATACAACGTCACATTTTGCCAACATTTGGTTAATTACTTTGGTTCGTGCTGTTGTTGTTTCACTAAATCTGTCTCTATTTGCCATCTTGAGATTAAGAGCAGTTAGTGCTCAGTTTTAGAAATGTCATTTGATGATTTAAAAAAAAAACTCCTTCACTCATCAGCACTCATCAGCACATGCACATACCCACAAATACTCCAGGCAGTTCCTCTTCTCACCCATCCAGCCCAACCCTAAACCCCCCCTCTCCTGTCCCCTGCTCTTCACACCCCCTGTGCTGCATTTTTTTAAAACTGCACTGTAGGCACAGGGAAGTTCAAACTGGATGTGCAATTAAACTTGGCTACACTGGCTAATGCAGTTGTGTTTAAGAGGAATACTAGTCAGGAAACTAAATTTAAGAGCTCTATTTTCACGCTGCATCAAATAAAAAATTTAAAAGTGACAAAAAAGCAAAACAGGAGAGAGAGCTGTTAGAGGAATCTGCAAGGATTTGATCCTACGCTCATGGCTGCATATGTGGCGCTGAGGAAAGAAACAAAGCCCCTAAACTATCTCTGGGAATATGTTGATGATGAATCTTTGAAGGCTAGCCAGAAAAGGCAAATGGCCATAACATCATTTTCTGTGAGTCACCACTGAGGTGATCCTCTCAGATGTGAGCAATAACAAAATGTATACAAAATGCAGTACAGCATACCAAGAACTATAGATGAGGGTATGGAATCCATTCCAGCCAAATGACGGTAAATTTTTGTGTTTAATAATAATAATTGTGAACTCTTACCTATCTCTCAGGCAGGTAATCAGCCTTCAGTTGGAGGTTTTACTCTATTTTAAAAATCTAACTGGGAATAGAGTAGTGAAAGGAGCAGGTTTATACTGGAAATCTACCAGCCACTACAGCCTGCAGACAAAAGGGTTTCATATGCACGCAGGTAGCAACAGGCTACCACTACTTTGGCAGTGTCTGAAAAACAGCCGTTTGCTGTTGCCTATGTCAGCAATTTTTTTTTTCTTAATCATTAAAATTCTTATAAATGTGTGGTGGGCATATATAATTATGCATCATAAATACATTACCAACATGTTAGCAGTGCATTAGAAACACATCAGGAAATGACACAATGATCTATTAAATTACATTATGAATTCAGTATGACAATATTATGTGCCTTTGATTAGACATATGTAACAACTAATTTCATCATTTAAATTTTGATAGTAACTAACGCAATACTGAGCAGCAATACTATTTCCTATAGAAAATGTCTTCGCTGAAGAGCCCCAATAAGAGAACATCAATTTTAAATGCTGGCTTTTCAACCTGTTTTCCATAAACGTCATGGTGAAAACCAGCACTTATGTCAGCATTAGCCACCAGGTAATACATAAATATTTGTATATGTCTAAATAGTTGTACAATAACAGATTGTACAATGTTTTAGGTTAGTGAATGTGTTGTTTTTGAATTAAAGCTGGTGAAAGACATGAGTGCCACAAGTTCACTACTTAATTAGTTAGCAAGCTCGGTTTTACATGAATCCTACTGTTGGCTGAGGTCCATACAAACATTGCAGCAGCAGGTTATTAGTCTGAGCTGGCTACATTACAGCAGCCTATTACAAAACTCATTCAATTTATTTCAACTCAAGCTGACAGCTGGAGTATATTCTACTTTTGGCTAAATTTAGCTCTGCACAGTTAAATTTTTGTTTTACAAAATACTGAATTTTGGTATTTCCTCATTATGTAAATACATAATGAGGAAATAACATTTACATTTGGCAATTAAGGCATTTCCTTTGAGTTCCTGATCTTTCAAAGATTAATTAAAGGACATTTGAAGTGATTTTTTCCTCAGTTATTTCCCTCATATACATTTTTATGGGTTATGTCATGTCCTAATGTGAAAATTGTGTAAATACTTTTCATAAACACATGATGCAACTGCAATGACCTGTAAAATGTTAACTTCCCCTCTCACTCATAATGAAAGAGTACTGCTTTTTAATGGTTATTTTATAACCATTAAAAAGTAAAGAGTATTGAGCTAGGCTGTGACAATGTAAACTTTCACAGTAGCAGCACATTTGCAGGATATTGTGGGTGTGGGTGTGGCTTCAGGCAGACAAACAGACGTGAAAAGGAACTGAGGACAATGACCTCATTCTCTGTTGCTGCACCAAAATGCTGCTGACACCACACTTCCAACCATTGCCAGGGCATCTGGATGGCCCATATGTGGTGTAGTGTCATATAAACAAAAGACTAATCTAATGTTTGTCCATGTTGCATGTTCTGTGGGCACACAAAACAGCTTTAACAATAATATACGACAAAGAAATACACCCTAAAGTACCTACAAAGCAAACATTTCACATACCCCATCCTAAGTATGAACAATTGCAGTTTTGTTAATTATAATAAATAAAAATAAAATATACAATTTAAAACAACAAATGCAATACAGATTAACAGCTGACTTATTAGATGGGCCAGTAATAAGATTATAACATATATTATGTAAAGCGGTAAGACGACCCCAAAGGAATGGGAATATACAGTCTTATGGCCCATTCACATCTAGAATGAAAAATATAAAGATAACTGTCAAAATTGACATTGTTCCCATAACTTCAATAACAATATTTGGTTTGATCTCAAGGTGTATTTTTTGTTTTGTTTTTGTTTTGTTTTTTGTTTTTTGTTTTTTTTTGTTTTGTTTTGTTTTGTTCCAGTGAAAATTATAAATACTTTAAATCAATCAAATTAAAGTTGCAAGAAAAAGAGGGGCAGGACAACTTTGTAGCTCACTACAGTGAGGCCTCATTTGCGGAATAACCTTGCCTATCTCTGTGGTGTGAATACTAGAGCAACGATGTATCATTATAGCTTTGCTTTCAGGGCCATGGAGTTTCCCAGTGTAGAATAAGGGTAATACAAAGCCTGTAGTCACGAGAGTTGAAATTGATGTGGAAGGCATACAGAGAAGAGAGCTACAACTATTGATTGCTCTGTGTTGTTTTCTACTGCCTCATCTCTCATCTCTTGAACAGCATCAAACATTTGTCCAAGAGCTGGAGTGTGAGAAGACGGCAGTGGAGAGACAATTCTGTTCCAGTCAATGGGGGTGCCATGGCTACCCTAGGGCTGTACAACAACAGGGGGTCCGATGGTGTTCAGCCAATATTGCTTCCTCTCCCAGGAGACAAGGAACACAATGCAGTCCTGACTGCCATTGATTGTTTAGTCTCGCCCATAAATTACAGCTTTTCCTAATCCACAGTGAAACAAAATACAGGCTATGAGCCACAAATGACCTAACTAAGCCCAAAAATTACATACAGGTGGCTGTCAAGCACTGACAATCTGTATTATGAATTGAAGAATGAGGGGCAAGCGATGAGGCCTAGTGATTCTAAGCTAGACTGTCTCTAGACAATGTTAGTCCTTGAAGGGTTTAATCTACCATGCACTACTGTGCCAATGAAATCCTAAAATATGGAGGGGCCAACTAGAATTTGGATAGCACACCACACTGACTCCCATCAGAGTCTGTAAAAAAGCATGTCGTGTAACACAAAAAATAAATAAAAATCCCATGGCACAGGTGCAAAGCATTTGTAGCCAAATGAGGGATGAAAAATGCAACACTGTGCTCCAAACAAGACTTTTACTATGCTGACTATGATATGAGCTGGAGTGCTTGTCAAATAAACTACTGCCTTTAAAATATGCCATTATGTTAAAATATCAATCTGAAACAGAAAAAACTACAAAAACTAGGCTCTGTCTATCAGTGAAGCAAGTGGACATTGTTGTTTTCACTTAACTGAAGTATGCACAAAGATCTGTCAAAAAGGACAAAATCATTTTGCTAGATGCATTAGGAGCAATATCTTAAATTTGTCATTCTGACCAAACTTTAAGTAAACTGTCCATCTCAATTTATGTTTGTGCAAAAATGAACAAATTCAGGCAGTATCAATAACTAAAGCATGCTTGTCAGTGTTCAACAATAAGTTAGTGTAACAGGATGATCTTGAATATGACTGCAGCCTTTTACAAAGTAATAAAAAAATAAAGTATCCAAAAGATGAAACAAATTAAGCCTTGCGTAAAAGCTGGCACTGAGCAGATGGACAGACAGAGATAAACAAATACAGCTAGTATAAGTAGCAAGAAGAAATCTAAATCTTCTTACTCACCGTACTGTTTCTCTGCCCAGCCTCTGAAGAGAAAAAACTCAAATGCATTCGGTGTGACTGATTGAGATACAGAACGATGAAACACAGTTGTTGTTTTTTTTGTTTTGTTTTGTTTTTTTCTTCAGTTTTATTGTACTGTGCTGTATGTGCAACTGATGTTATGGGTGTAGCTCACCATCTGTTGTTTTTGCTAAATGCAGAGGTTTTGGGAGGTCACCCACCCATGTTCAATGATACAGTATCTCACAGTATCTCATATTTTCTGAGTGCTGTCATCCACTAATAAACTGCCCCGAAGCATTATTTCTCCCAGGTGGCAGCATTTACACTGTGAACTTTTCAATAAAACCTGTTCAAATGAGCCTCCTATCGTGCAGGCTGTCCACTCTGGCTCATCAGTGGCAGGGTAAAACATATGGGGGAAAACACAGAGCACCACACAGCCCACTGAGAGTGAGTCAGTGCCCTGTGAGCATACCTCCATGCCAATCAAAAGTTCAGAGTCTAAATACAGCCACTATGTGACCCCTACAGGCCTCTGAGATTCCATACACAGCTCTTGTTACAGGAACAGAATGTGGCAAACTGCACTGACTCACAAAAGGTTCATTGCACTAAACTATTAAATGCACAGTTCATACAGATTGACTGATGCATGCAACACACACACAGTATTTCAAACTTTGATTTCAAACTGCCAACCCTCTTGTCTGTGCCAATTACAGTTTTGTAGCTGCAATAATCAGCGAATAGTAAATCAATGCCAATTTTCAATTCACATTAGTAGCCAATAGTAGGCTGCAGTATGTGATAAAAGGCGGCCAGACAATATTTACAGTCCAGTGCCATATGGCTCACACACAGACAGAGGGTTTTTCATCAGAGCTTCAGCTGAGTATGTGACCTCTGAAACCACGCTAGTCACTCCCCAATAAGGGATGGCTGACACATAAACCTGTCAAACTTGACTGCCAGACTATGTGTGTTACTGTATACAGTCATGTCAGGTTACTAATAACAATAGAATCGATTTCATCGTCGAAAGAGGTGATATGCACGAGAGAAAGAGAGAATCAGTACAAAAATCAAACACCAGCAGAGGAAAAGGTGAGGCTTGGTAGTCCCAGTCGACAGCCTTTGGCTCACGATAAGCCTCTACCTGAATAAGGCTGTGCTCTTACTTAAAACCCTTAGCGATAACTGAAGGAGGGCGGCGTAATTGAGAATTCAAAATAATTAGCAAAGTAACGCTAGACTATACCCACTGCTAGTTCAGTGACCGACCACAGATACAGACTGAGTAGTTTACATGCCTATACCTGGGGAAAAAACAGTTTAACAGAGGCGAAATTGACAGACAAAGACATTAAGGAGCACGACCCGTGATGAGAAGGAGGGCATGCAAACACTACGAGGAGGAAGGCGCAAAAGGGGGCTTTTAAATCCGGGAAGAAAGTCAACGGTTACCAACCGACGCGTCAAACATAAAACACGGTCAATGCAAGCCTGTAACTTATTCCACATCAGAGACAGTGATTTTACTGGCATAAAAAGTGGCCGGTGTCAGTTAGCTTAGCTGTTGTACTAGCCTAGCATGCTAGCTTTTCTTTGCCCAGCAGACTCCCGTAAGTCAGGCGGAGCAGGCTTTCAGCACCGGGGCTCACTGGATAGCAGTGCTCGGCGTTCAGTTTACGTAGCGGAGTGGTCGACTACTAGCATGAAATGGAAATCGCCCCTTTCAGCAAATTCAGTCTGGGAGTAGCTATATTTAACGATAGTAACGCTAAAACCTGCGATGGTATGATATAATAGTGATGTGAGCATCAGTCGCAGGGATGTATGTATCTCATTAGCTAAAGCACACTAGTGAATGAACACCCAGACCTCGCCTTGGCTAACGTTAGCAGCACGGCGAGTCCGTCAGTAGTGCAGTAAGACTGCTACTAGGCTGCTAGCAACAAAAAAAAAAAAAGAGGAGAAAAAGATACCCAGTTGACAATCAGAGCGTCTGGCAAACTACGCACCTTACCCGGTTCTTGCAGGTCCACAAAAGGTGTATAAAGGTTGGTTTCACTGTGTATTCCCAAAGATGGTGTCCTCCTAAATCAAACCACAGTCAACAGTGAAAATCGCCTCAATCCGGACGCTTTCCTCAATCTTGTGGTGCTGAATTTGAGACTACACGCTTCTGTCGGTGTCTAGGAAATGCCTCCTCCTCCCTGCGAAATAATGACCCCTCCCAGCGCTCCAGCCACAGCCACAGAGAAGGCAGGTGCAGATGGTGCGCTAGTAACGGGAAGCCTTGCAATATAGTGAGCTGTGTGGCACATTAAAAGGTTGTCAAATCAGGAGAGTCGCTGTCGTCCACGCATGCGCGATGCCTTGTCTGAGGATGCGCCCTGTCAGTGGTCACATTGGGGGGTGTGTGGGGGGGCATGAAAATTCAAACCTGGGCAGTATTAACAATAATAAAGTAGGCTACCCATTTAAAGATAATTATTGTAGTCCGGTAATACATTTTCGGGGGAAAAAAAAACCTTCACACAAATGACAGCAAAACGATTTAAAATACCACAGTACCTGATAAGATCACAGTGGGTTTTTTTTTTTCCACAATGGAATAATGAGTCTTTTATTCACACTGTTAAATACAACTGAGCATGTTTGGGCTTCAGGAATATTGCCAAAAACACCATCATGGCACAATACCTCATAAAATTGACTTGTTACTTATCCAAAATAATGTCCATTTGCATCATTTTGGCCCACCACTCATGCAGTCACATTACTGTGACCACTAATGCTCTGCTGTACTGGGTTTGACTGAACAGTTACTGTGTTTGCAGTATATTATGCGCATGCCATTTGAAACAAATCATGGAAACCATACATTTAGTGTGACACTTGCACATTTGATTTTATTTATAAAGTGGTAAGTGGTTAGTCTGTTTTAGAGAACATTAGTTGTCCTTTAGTGCCTTCACTTCATGCTATTTGCATACTACGCTTCCTCATCATGGGTAGCGTTACCCAATTTCCCCACCGGATCAATATTTCTGATTCTGATTCTGTTTTTTTAATGTCTTTGGCAATTTTGCCTCTCATTCTTCATGGATAGATAAACTCTTCTTCAATCTGTTTGTCATCACCGAATTGCCAGAGGTGATTATGTTCCTGGATATTGATTGTGAATTCTCAAATAAACCTTCTACATAGTCTTAGAGGTGAACAGACAGTATACAGACATTGTGTACCATTAACTTTCTGTGAGAAGATGGCAGTGAGAAAATTTTCATTGGCTCTGCCTATAGAACTGCAAGCTAAAGTCACTTCTGTGAAATTACCAAGTTTGTGCATAAGACACACACACACACACACACACACAGGCTAGTGGCATGATTTGCCAGAGTTGAAATCTGTTCAACTTTTGCACCATTTCATTTTTGGAGCTGAGAAGATACAGGCTCCCCTTCACACAGGGATAAAAGTGATTTGCAAGTCTAGAAATTCATGACAAAAAAATCTCAGATTTCCTCTGAGATTTAACTTAAAAGTTGGCTGCTTTTTTTTTCTAGCCAAGAGTGACAATGTGTCTAATGTGGATGAGCTTATAAAATTATAATCAGATGAAGCCATACCAAAATACTCCTGTTATTGAGCATCTTTTCAGAGGAAGAAACAGTAAGACAGTAAGAGTTCAATCAATCCTGCAGTGTGTGGAGCTCCAAAGGGTATAGTATCTTTGACACAGGCAATACAGTGCTAAAGGGCCTAATACACTTCAACTCATGGGTTCAGATAGTAAAGCTTCCATTATTTTGCTCTTAGATGGAAGCTTACAAAAGAAACACAAAAACACTATGCCATATTGGGCCCAGTATCACATGACCTCACGTTTCAAAGTGCATTAGGTTAATTTTGTATTTGCTTAGATTATTTGGATAATCTATTATATTCAGGTTTTTCCTCCATGTAGAAATCTTAGCCGGCAGCGTTTCTCAAATTTCATGCCAATTGTGTGCTCAGGGTCCCAGCATGATTAAACACATTTTTGCACTCAGAGTAATAACCACCATTCTGTACAATAGAATTTTCTAATTTGCCCGCTGGTCAATACCAGCACAATCCACTCTTGCGCCATACTGTAAGCAACAAAATGTGTCTGGAAAGGTGCTGCTGAAGAGGAGTTTGTTTTCACTAGCCTGGCTAACGAGAGGTTAGCTCAGATTGCACACGTTTCAAAATTCAACAAATTTGACAGGATTCATCCTCTGAGGAGCGTGAATGTGCTCAGCAGAGGTCTGCCCAAAAGATTCTGAGATATTTTGTACAGGCCAAAATCGTGCCTTACGCTGACACTAGATGGAAGGGTCTTGAGGTCACTAAAATCAGCTTGGTTAAGGATGGACAGACAGACAGACCAAAGGCAATCCTTACACCTAAAATATACCAGGCACGGATGCAGCACATCGCATAGGTGTGGCAGGGCAGTTTTTTTTTGTTTTTGTTTTTTTTTACCTGCTTCACCATCTGCATCTGTGTTGAGTGTGGGCTGCATGCAAGCCATGTTGTTCTCTGTTGGAAGGCTATGCGTAGAGGCAAAAAAAATAGAGATCCGCAGCTTGTGGCTTGCATGGATGCACACAACTTCTGTGGTAAATGTAGCAGCTTTGGTTATAATGGACATGTTATGCAGCAGCAGCCATATTGCACCACATCCATGCCTGGTGCATTTTGGCCATTAGGCCTCACCTGCTAGCGGGGCAAGACTCCATTGATGTAGCCAGTTTTTTAAATCTCTTTAATCACAAAGTAGTCATGGATTAATCATGAATATTCACATACTTAAAACATATTAAAACTGCATTTTGTAAAAAGCTGTTGCTCTTCAGGTGGGTTTATATGATGGATGCCCAATGTAATCTGATGTTTTTCAGGCAGTCATCCTCAACAACACTGATGGGCCAACAGTTCTTCACAATCCATTCAGTGTCTGCGTTGCTCAGTTATGTTGTGTTGCCAGATTTTCCCCTTACACACTCCACTAATTTCATCAGTTTTATATCAGCTGAATGTATCGCTGAGCAGATTTCATGTACAGTATTCACAGTGGCCACATATCAGAGACAGGAAGGAAGTGAAACAGTGAGCTCCCTGGCCACTTCAGTCATCAGATCTGGAAGAATAAGCAGACCTCACTGCTAAAAATTAATGAGGTTGGACTTCCTCTTTCCTTTCCCTCTTTCCTTCTTCTTTTCTCCACTTTGCCCAATCACCCCTGTTGGGGCTTATTTGGTGATAATGACCATCTTGCTCTAGATGATCCCTTACATGAACATCACTACCAGCATGACGGTGAATAGTTGAATAGGTAAGTAGACTGATGTGCAAACCATATCAATTCAGGCACAATTCATATTTACATCAAATATGAATGTAATTTACCAGTCATTCATAATTTGATGTAACTGTATTGTGATTGAACCTACATGATCTGCATTCCAATCTATAGCTAATGTTACTTTACAGTCAGAGGTTGCAACTCGCAAAAAAACATTTTATCAAAGCTCATAACTTTTTTTTGCAACATTTTTAGCAGTAATCCATCCATTTTGCCAGTATAGCCCCCAGTGAAACAAAATATTAACTATTTCTGTTATATAGATATATTTTTTGTGTGACTGATGCTTACTGCATTCACAGTGGACTTCTCACTCTCATCTCCAATGCTGTCACATGTACAGCCCAAACACCTGACCCTGAACACTCCTTCAACCCATATTTCACCCTCCTCCCATCTGGCTGCATATACAGGTCCTAAATTAATAAAAAACCGTTGCCTCAGCAGAAGCTTTGTGCTACAAGCAGGCTGCCTTTTGGTTACATGGAATTTGTTTATCCTTAGTTTCAATGTTTTTCCACTACCTGTACCCTGTGAACTGTTATTCTGGTGTTACTGGTCTTTTTTAATGTCCCTTATTCCCACAGTGCTATTCTCTAGTGTATCCATTTGCAGACTATAAAAACATCCTGGAGTTCAATAAAATGTCTATCTATGATTTCCTCTTTCTTTCACAACAATTTGAATAACAGAGATAACCACAATTACAACTTGCTCATGTAGCACTGTTGCCCTGTCTAATCTTGGTAAGGAGAGATCAAATAGTTTTTGCACGCCTTATAAAATCTGTATATTGTTATAAAAACAGCATATGTCATGGTAAAGCTGTTTACACACTGTGAACTGAATGTTGAGTGGGTTGTTTTGCAAATTTCAGGACATAATGGACTGAGGATTGTAAGTCCTTCTGTAGTCAAGGCTGAAGGCTATAATTAATGGGGTTTATTTTGGTATGATGGAAATACATGCTACTCAAAAATGGCGCATTGGTGCATGTAGATTTAATTCGTATGTTTACATATAAAAGTGCATGAACAGGAAACACAATTGAATCATGTTGGATGCATGATAACACATTGGATTCCACATCCTTTGTACACAGCCTCTAATTCTCTTTGCAAAAACAGTGCAGTTTAGCATCGAATATTACCAGTCATGCATTCATCACCACATCAGCTCAGAGGGCAAGCCTGGAGAGCAAAAGAAGCAAGTTATTTTCAAGCTCAGTCTGCTAAACTTGAGGACAATAACAAGGTCTGAAATAAGCAGGTAATCACTGAAAGGAGTTATGTCTCCCAAGGAAATTGGATTACACGAGGTTCAAGCCAGCACATTAGGTCAATAAGACATTGCTGAATGAGATGGACCTGGGATGCGATGTACCTGTGACAGATGAACTTAAACTGAATATTAACAAGCTAACAGTCAAAAGTCTCTAAGAAAAATATTCCAACACAATC
>OMLB01034331.1:0-11558 GCA_900302555.1 Myripristis jacobus | reverse complement strand
AAAAAAAAAAAAAAAAAAGCAAAAAAAAAAAAAAAAAAAAAAAAAAAAAAAAAAAAAAAAAAAAGCATCAGAAGGGACAGACTTTTTAAATTCTAGTCTTTGGCCATATGTCCTTAGTTAAAGTTAGTGAAATCAACATAATATAAAAATAATGGTTCATTTTGGTCATTCATTTAAGAGTAAAGATCAATTTACATGTTAGTCACTTGGGTCCATTGTCCCATTGTCTTTTGTTCCATCTGTTTTCTTCTGTTTCCCCTTTTTCTCTTTCTTTTTCTGCAGGGGAACAGCAGTCCATTGTCTCCCAGCTGCTTGTTGTTCTGGTGCATGGCAGCAGCCCAGCCCATGTTAGCAGGCCATTCCTCATGTGTCAGATACGGGACTGTGACTATGGGATCACTATAGTGCTCTAAGAGTTGTCTCCTAGTCGTATCCGGCCCTTCTATTGGCTCCACCATCTGGCTCACTGACCTGATTCATCTGGAGCAAAGCTGATCTGGGAATAAAGCTATCTCTGAATGTAAGGAGTCATCAACTATGTTTCTGCTTATAATATATTTAGTTCATGTCATGTGCTATAAAGCAGTACCTCGTTATAAGCTCCCTTTTTTTCATCAAGCTACACGGTTTCACACCGAAAGATTCACACAAAAGAGATGTTAGCTAACCACTGTACACTCTTGTATAGCTATGATAATGTTCTCATTTTGTAAATATGACCTGATCCGTAATGTTTGTGTGCATGTGTGTGTGTGTGTGTGTGTGTGTGGGTGTGTGTGTGCTCCCTCACTCACATGCACATAAACCAGGCTTGCCTGTATGCTTAGGGTATAAAAAAAACCCCATCTGTTTACAGCACACAGCCCAGCACAGTGTCCAGCTGGATGCCTTCTACCCAGAGGCCAGGCACTCCGGGGACCGCAATCAGGAAATGTCCCTGGACTGGATTCTGTTAGTCTCTTAACATAATGAGGTCATCACTTCACCCAACACCACTGTACTGTGGAACCGAATAATAAAGTTTTTCAGTGTCTTGCCTCACATACAGTAATTGTAGGCCTGAGCTGGTGAAACAAAACTGCACCTAAGAAAACACAGCAGAGATGAGAGACGTGACAGTTGGGACAGCAGGGAAAGTGGTTCAATTTTGCTATACCTCCATCAGTCTCTCCCTTGTTATATAAGAGCCATTCACATATGGTGAGAACAGCAGTCAACAGCTATGGCATCTTGAATAGCCCTGTTACCCCAACAATTACCAACTCTGGAATGCAGTGTGGGGGCAACTCCCACTGGTTAGAGATTAGTTTTGAGAAGTGGATGTGAGAGGCTTTTTACTTTTGAAGACAGATGTTCATACGATGGTAAAAGTGAGATTTCTCATTAGCGCTGCCCTCCTGCATGCTGTAATGAACCTGAAAATGTGATACAAGTGTTTCTAATTAAATGTTGGCTCCTCTTTCACCCCACCTTTGCAAAACAAAGCTGTAAAAGCACTTTGTTGGAGGATAAACAAAGTTTATAGGCTGGGGAAATAAATAGCAAAGGGCCATCAGTTGTCCAAGATAAGACTGATGTTGTTGTTGTTCAGTAAAGAGGTGGTGCTTTTATCCCCCTAATGATTATCATTTCAGTGGGAGGTGTGGTCACATTAAGGGTGATGCCTGGGAACCAAGGGGTCAGTAATACACATAACAAAATGTTGAAGTTTGCTTTGAATTATAACACAATTTGTCGCTCATCTCCTTTCTGCACAACAGTACACGTCAAGCAGCAGTATCTTTGTCTTTATCTTTTATTCTACCAATTTAATTCAACACATATTTGCGGATAGAGAAAGACTTGAGAAACAAGTCATTTAGAAATGACTTTATGTGTTATCTGTTTTGTACATACCAAGACACTAGTGTATGAAATGAATGATCTATGGGTCTACATACTGTGTGCAAAGTTTCATAAGGCTGTGACAATCCCTGACGTGCAGGGGATAGAATAAAATGATGTCAGACTGAAAACCGTGGGTGGGAGCTCCCAAGCGTCTTGACATTCTCTCACATAAATCTAGACTTGTACAGAGAACTTCAAACGATGGGACTTAGAACACAGACAGCATGATTTTCAAAAGCAGGTAATATCAATCCTTGGACAGAACTAGATGTGCTCACTTAGATTTTCACATTTTCTCAAGGGCCTATAACCCAAATGTGCTCTGTTGTGCTTTACTCCCTGCTCTGCTTTCAGCAAGCGCCAGTGCAGTGACAGGCTATAGCCTTTCGTTGAAAAAAGAGCAAAAAAACTTTCAATCTTTGTTTTAGCAATATCCTATTAAGAAAGGATATAAAAGCTGTGTGAATAGAAAACTGGACTACATACCTTCAAACTTAGCTGTAAGCAAAGAGATTAAACCAGACGCAGAAACTGCACTGGTGGTTTCTCAGTGCTCTAGTGGACTGGTAGAGTGGGGGGGTGGGTGACTGTACTAGTTTGTGACTACTATCAGCACTGTAGTGCACACTAGGAAAACCGGATCCCTGTTACATAACATCTTCTCCCAGCACACCAAGAGCATGAAGGTGACATATTTCACATGCTGATGTAAACAATGCATCTTTCGAAAAATTCTGGATGAGGCCTCATAAACGTCTTTTGTGACAGGAAATGCAGTTAACATGTAGCCTGGATCCAGCCTTCATGAATCACCACGCTCACATTTGTTTTAATTACATGATGCTTCCTGAGGTCTGGAACTGCTCTCAGTCCCGGGGGTAGATTTGATCTGAATCTGTCTGAGATGCCTGCTATTGGCCAGCCAACAAATTCTCTAATGACACTTTCACAGTGTGTGGTGAGAAGTAAACAACCACGGCAACAGGCATGAACAGTTGTGGTGTCACTGACAGCAGCCTAAATTTATTAATTTCTTCTATCATCTTCTAGCATAAAAGCTGATGTTGCAGCGATGCCTCATGATGCAGTTTTTTATTTATTTATTTATTTTTATTGACAGAGACAGGAAAGGCAAGGGAGAGAGGGGGGATGACATGTAGCAAAAGGCCCGGGCTAAATTTTAATCCAGGTGGGACAAACACTGACTTCAGTAAGATATTTTGTTGAGAGATTTTGAATGTAAAAAAAAACAAAGTGTGTTTACAAGGAAAACTACATTTGATATCTTTACAAAAACACTGCAGTGGGTGACATATAGCCACACCAGTTAGAAAGTCACTATGCTTCTTCCTGGTATGTGGATACACCATGCACCAGCTTTGAGCTGGTTCATGCTTATTTGACTTCTACTGTAGTGTTTTGTGTATGAGTGAACACTAATTTCCCTTAGGCTGGGCTGTTGGGGCTCTCAATCATTTAAACAGTGTGTTTTTCTTAAAGCTGCACAACACGATATTTGACCACTAGAGAGCTCAAACTCTGTTTGTAAACAGAAAGAGTCAGTCCTGCTTCCAGGTTCACAGTGGATTGCTCATACAAAACCAGAAGTTAAGGTGAAAAAATTTGCTTTTGGGATGGAAATTATGACCACCTAATTAATTAATTAATATTAAATGATCATTATCAATTATTATAAATTATTTTGCCTCTGACCTCCAATTTGAAAATGTGGTGAAAATGCAGACTTTCAGCTACAAGGTAACAGCTTTGAATGAACTTTTTCTGTCCCTGCAGTCCCTGATTGTCCCTGAATGCAGCAACAGAGGCCCTTGAAATTTGGCTATGTTTATCTGCAGAATATACGATTTTAGAGGCACTTTGATGAAGCTAAAGTGGCGAGGGGGTGAAGTAGAGGGCAGAGAAGGAGCTTATTATTACAGAAATTTAGAAAGCTCAAACCAAGCAATAACAACTGTCTGGCTGTAAATTGTACAGTGGAAAGAAGTGATGACCCAGTGATGACCCTCATTTTGCAAAGGGTATTTTTACTGCAAAAAATGCATGTAATGTTGCTCAGTGTAGTTTTAGCAGTGCACACTGCAAAAAGTGTTATACATGCAAAGAGGCTTTAACAGTGATGCTCCTCCCAAACAACTAACTTAGACACCATTGCCAGCAATGCATCTGTATGTACTTCTTCTTCACTGCATTTCACTGAGAATCATACCTAGTGGTATATTTATCTATCATTTTTCATCCAAAATCAGTCGTTACTGGTTCATTAGAAAATATGCTGTCTTGTTAGTATGCATAGAAAATATAGTGATCATTTAATCAAACCTACAACATTTACACAGTCAACTTACAGACATAAAAAGAATTATTAGTATTTCCTCTGAGATGCTATTCCCACGAAGATCTGCACTGCCAAGACAGCCTGGTTAGCTATTCTCCACATGAGCTGACCATTTGCTCTTTGTCAGTGTTTGTGATGGAGACTTTGTAGTTGAACACAGGCCATAACAGGCAGGGAGATGCGCTGAAATAGAGCACCAGAGTCTCCGATTCCCAGGAAGTACTGCATGCTATTAATAAATTAAATAATACTTGAAGGCAGTGGTTCTCAATTCTGGTCCTTGGCAGCCAGAGTCACATTGCTTTGTTGAATTGTTTCAGCAGATTCCAGCAATCAATACCATGTCCAGGAACTGAGAGTGTGAGCATTTGAAATTACGGTAGATGATATCACTCGTTTATAGCCATGAGAGGATGCTCATATACAAATTAAGATAGAATGAACTTGAGTAATACACTGCAACGAGGCTGCACTATAGAAACATCTGTCACATCAGCCCAAACAACAAAGTGGGACTGCAGCAGATAAAGCCTCAGGCTCTTGGTAACAATTACCATACAAGTCTAATATGTCTCCTGACAAACTGGACTGGAATTTTTACATGTCTTAATACCGACATCTGGATTTACAATATTTGGAATAAGAATTTCTACTTGTAAAATGTAATTGTAGATATCTTTAAATTGAACTTCTTACTAGTTAAATCTGAACTATAGATAAAACAGAATGAGATTCCGTGTAAGTCAATGGAAACATAGTCAAAAACAGTGTATGATCTCGTTGTCCTAGTATTACAACAAGTAAAAATTCAAGATTCAAGTCATTCTGCAAGCCCAATGAAACTGCAATTGCTTCAGCCTCAAATGGTGCCATTAGATCTCAAAAGACACCAGTAAGAGGAGCACAAAGTGTGCGCTGCCATTTTGCATTGCACTAAATTGCATTGTAGATAGGTTGAATCATGAAGTTCTATTAGTAAAATGTCATTTGAGTGATCTTTAGCTGGAGTTTTTATTAGCAAAAATTGGGTTATGACATGGCATTTTGTAAATGAGGGCACAATAATGAAACTCAAACTCGAGAAAACTATTTTCAAAAGCCCACAGTCTCCTATTAAAAGCAGGCATGGCAGCCATTAAATAATAATTTTCTTAGCAAGTTTTAAAAGATAGATAATTCAAGCTGGACCATATTTTCCTTCTTAATGCCATCATGACCACTGTGTTCAAAATTTGATCACCAAGGAGCTTCTTTATACCTCCCGGTTGGCAGGAGTGCTGCTGCCCAACACACACAAACAGGGCCAATGGGTAATCTCTCACAGTTGAATCCAAAAAGCAATTAAAACATACAGTATCTCTTCAACACAATAACACTCACACTGCAGTTTATTTGTATCTTTTAATAGCTGTAGTTGAACAATTACCAAGACATGTCAGTTAGAAAGATCCATTTTATAGTTGCAGGTTTGTACATACACCTCCTTGTTTACTTTCTGCCTGTCTTCTGCTGAATCCATATCATAACCGAACACAACTCTGAGCATGGGCACAATTTTGTTTGTTTGAAAGCTATGTTTACCGCTTGTGTTGACACACTTTCACAATGTGAAATGCCAGGTGGACGTTATCACATATATGAATGTTTTTCATAGCTTGGAATTAGTTGTGTGGTGAGGGGACTCTGTTAAGAAAAACAAAATTTTAAAAATATAACAACAAACATCTGTGAGTGGATGACCCAAAATTTCTCAAAAGTTTTATTGAGTGAAATCTGAAAACTTGCTCTTCTCTGAAAAGTATCCTTTTTTCCCTCAAAATTTTCAATGGGATTCTTGAAATATTATATTTGTACCCTATGGTGGCCCTAATATTCTCCTTTACCCACCAGACACTGAGAAAAAAAATATGTCTGAGGACTCTGCTGCTTGCAGAAATCACTTTACACAATTTCTGGGTAATGAAGTTCTTTGGCCAGCTGTAGAGGGTTGACAACTGACACCAGATCAGACAAGTTACAAAATTGTTTTGAAATATTTCAATTTTGTAAATGTTGTAAGTAGAGTAGCTTTCTTTTCTAACTTTCAAAAGTTCAAGCTTACCACTTACTGCCACTTGGGCTGCCAAAATGCAAAATTGCCTAGCGTAGCTTTAAGTTGTATGGTTTGGCTTGTACGCAGAGAAGGTGGAAGGTTGTCATCCCAGGTTTTTAATACCATGGGGGAACAAACTGGTCTTTAGATTTTAAAAATAAATGAATAAATAAATAAAAAGATGAACGATTAGGCGCGGTGTTTCCATATGCAGTAAGCTAAAGACTGGGATAAGTAATGTAACTGGTGCCTATGAACAGACAAATAAATCATCACTGAAACTAACTGTGAATGCTGGATGAAATGAAAACTTTTTGAAAAATCTGTAGCGCTATTTTTTGTCCCCCCCACTATACCACGCACTGAGAGAATCATGCAGACGTCAGTGCAAACCCATTCATTTGTCTCAAAGTTTGGAGTAACAGCAATGGATTTTTTGGGGATTCATGGTCATGCCCACACTTGAAGCCTGGTAATTAACCTTTGGTGACACTGGTATCAATCTCTCAGTTAACGAGAGCATGTGCAGCACACCGGGCAGCTCACATCTCAGGGGAGCGACAGAGTGAGAAGACACGTATTCTACCTCCGGAACTGCAGATGAACTGTAAGCACTTTTTTTTTTCCCAAGTCATACTACCTAATGTATTGTTTCTGGTAGAAATAAAAAAAAGTTAAGTTTTCATAAGCAGAGGATTTTGGTGACACATGCAGCTGCAACATTTATGTGAGGTGCTGGGACTCTTTACTTTTAGTGTATTTTGTCTGACCAGTCTCTTATAACATGGTGTTAGATGTACTGTACATCCTTTCGCTGTATGTGTGCTGTGTGTGAGAGAAATTTTCAGTTGTGTGCCACACTATTCCATAAGTCAGTGCACCAGTTAATGGACTGAAATGTGGTCGTTGTAAAAATGATGCACAGCTTTTTCCCTACAGTAGAAACCAGAGAACCCAGTCTCCGATCCATGATGTCGTTAAGAGACAAAACTTCTGCTTCACTGATAATGAGTTATCAGAGCTCTTACGTTTGTTTGTGCTTGTACATCAAATGAGTTTTATTTTCATGTATGGCTAACATGCATGACCCAGAAGATATATGTGGTTCCACTTCAGTTCACTGAGTCATTATCAAGAGATCAGCTCCAGGATTTTCCTTTCAACAGCACCATCAACACCGTTGGAGCAGCTTTACCTTTTTTCCAGTTTTGTACATGTTCATTAAACAAGACCGAGGCGAGCTTTCGCCCTGTCGTCATCACTGCTAACTTGTTCAGGTTCATCTTCTCATCCAGTTGAGATATAATCATTGCAACAATCCTCGTCTCATCTCTTTCAGCTGTCTATTCTTATATCTTCGTCTTGCTCAGTACCATCATTCTCACTTCCGGCCAAATGCCCAAGGTTTTTGAAGAGGGCTGGGGGATCTTGCACAATGTCACCTAATTAGATATGCTTCATAAAAGGGTCTCTGCAAATTGAGGTGCACGAGATTGCTTTTTAAATACAGAGCTTATGAATGACAATGATCGCATTTAAATGAGTACAGCACTTAACATAATAATTTTAGTGAAGACATGCTCAAAACTGCCTCTGCATCTTTATTCAGGAATATGACTGGGAGAGCAACATCTCCTTGAAAATGACCTTTTAGGGTGGGGACAGTTTTCTTTTGTATTTGTCGGTCAAGTTTTTAGTAGAGGTAGTCCATAACATTAAAAATGATCCCTAGGTAGCTGAATATAGTCCACCCCAGATTTTTTTTCTACACAGCCTCTGTACCATACTGTACTTGAGTCATGAATTAAAGATTGTACATGATTTAAGACATGGGATGAAATTAATCATTTAGACTATTGTCAGACCTGAAATATAACTGTGGTCATTCGATAGTTATCTTTTCTTACTTTTTCTCTGGAGAGTGTACGAGATCATTTCATAGTAAATGTTGCAAGGCCTGTATATCATGAGTCAGTGGAATCTTTACTACTTCAGCACATTATTACCTGCCTTCGACGACATTACTGCTTGGCTGCGGACAACGTTGCCATGGCAAATGGATTCCATTATAAGGCAAAGTATCTGTTTTTTCGGTTTTTTCTATGTAACTGCTGGAATATCCATCTACTGCTGAGGGTCTGCCTGCTCTGTTAGAGAAACTAATAAAATGCTTGAGGAGGTTGCCTCTCCTTCACTAAAAAAGCAGTTATGTTTGTGAAACGTACTGTGGTTTATTATGCACTCAGGGAGGCAGCAGCATATTTGTGATCATGTTCCCCTTTCCACCTCAACTCAGCGGCTTGCTTTGTTGGCATCGCAGGCTGTTAGGAGTGTGTTGGGTAGATAAGCTTGTGTGGCATGTCCCGGGGAAGCGCGCACAACACAATGCGATTTAATGTGAGAATGGAGCAGCATCTGCCTGTTATTTTGTCACTCTGTCTTTGAATCTGAGGCTCCTATCCCAAATGAAATCCTCAGAGAAATTAGTTATGCTGTCTGTCAGGTTTTATTCATACAGACACTCCGAGATGTAACATAGAGTGTTCACGTGCCTGTTAGTAACATGATGCAGCAGATAGGAGCCTTGCAGTACAGACCATTGCATTTCATCATTAGATGAACAAGGTTTAACTTTTTTTTTTTTTTTTTTTTCAATTTGAAAGCAACTTTGATATATCAAGAAGTGTCTCCTTTCCAGGCTACATCAAAAAGGCCACAGCGAGGCCTATTTGTTGCACTGCGCTATAGGTTCCCTGGTAAGATGCACAGGGTTTTCTAGTACATAAAAATCAAGGGTGGCTCTCATCTCTTTCAACATCTCAACACTAGCTTCAACACATCTGCAAGCTCCTCTAAATAAACAAGAGGGACCCAGACAATACTATCTGAAATAAAATGTTCAAATATAATTACCAAAACTCAAAAATATAAGAATAAGAATAAGAATGATAGGAATGATAGACTAATTATCAAATGATCTTTAGGTTGTAAAGTTGGCATAACAAATAAAAAGCATATTAATGGTTAATGCACATTAAAAGATAATTTGATTTCAAGATCCTAGTGGCAAACAGAGTCTGTAGTCATTTTGATCCAAACGGATAAGAAGTCGACTTTGTCCTATACTTTATCATTTCTAACTAGTTTTCTCTTTTTGTCATTCAGAATCTAAGGTTAAGGAGTGATGTTTTCATTAAAGATCTTAGCATGTGAGGCCATTTAAGACTGTAACTGCAATTAAAGTCTTTAGAACTAAACTTAACTTGATACTTGGGTTTCCTCTAAATGCTTGTGAGATAGAAAGTGGGACAGCATCCGAATAAACAATGGTGTGAAATGCGGAAAGTGGCAGTCTGGATATTGGAGACTGTACATCACCTTCAAACCCTGGCTCATAATCACAAAACATGCACATGCATCACATACACATGCATGTGGATTCAAAGATGCAAACACAAATGCACATACACAGCTGTTATGACATAAATGATTGATGTTTTGCTATTGCTCAGGCTCCATGAGGATCTGCACGTTGATGTGATGGCAACTTCTTCACAGATGGCAGCAGTGGTGGTCTGTGCCTGAGTGTCTACCACATTATGGCACTAGACAAAAAGAAAAGTTGCTTTTTGAAAGATATGGCTGTCACTGTGTCATCTTTAATGTATGCTGACAACATCTATTCCATCTGAGAAGGGTTCAGTGTACCTGAGTTAATAATTGCTATAATCCTGCCAAAACCCTCACAGTTGAACCATATGAACTAAGAAGACGTAGCACAAAATGTAGAGGTATGAGTGTTTATTTTTGCGTCAGTGTGAAATACAACAGAAAAATGAGAGAAAATGGCCAGGGGCCCATGGACTGATGTGACTTTAGTAACTTCAAGAAGTTTTGACAAAAAAAAGCATTTGTTCTCCACAAATTGCTGAAAACAAGGATCATGAGCCCCCCATCCCAACTGACAAATAAATGAATAAATAAATAAAAATAATAATGCTTTACATAATGACTCTTTTCCACTGCTATGAGAGAATACCTCCTGTACACTCATGCCACTCATGGCCAAAAGATTTATTACAGCCAATTCAGGTGATGGGAAAGCGCACCTGCACTCTTCGGCTGCATACACATGGTTAGTGGTAAAACCATTCTGTGCCAGTTTTGTTGCTGTTTTTCTGCAGAGAGAGCGATGTTGGATTTTCCACTTTGCACCACACTCCAAGTTCAATATATATCAATTCTGACTCCGTTTGCTGACCTTTTCAAAGCACATCACATTCAAGATACCTACAGCCAAAACTAAATTTCTTGAGTTACTGTATATACAATTAATGGAAATGATTTCAAAAACACCTTTACAAATGTAATCAAAAGTGTGGTGCTGATTTTTTATTTATTTATTTATTTTTTTTGAGTTAGCCAAAATGGGCAATAAAGAAATGAGAAGTAACTGCAAAAAAAGAAATATCAGAATATATGATAATGTGATTAGGATTGTTTCCCTAAACATTTCACAAAAAGACACATTTTAGTTACAATAAATGCATGAAAAAACTAATCAAAGACACATTTCCATGCACAGTATTGCCCGTCAAACATGACAATTTCTTTGCACGGTCCCCATGGTACCATTCTTTGTCAGTATATGACAAAGTGATCATTACCAAGAAAGTCAATATGGCAGGCTGGGCCTTTAAGCTTTGGCCCTCCAGCACCTTTTTTTTTTTTACTTTTTAAAGCACACAAAAATAGACAGCCCTGAGAAAAATCTTGTATTCTGAAAGAGGCAAAAATACATTATGAGTATAGTGAAATGTGAGATTTAAGAACTGCTTGAAGTGACACAAGTGGCATTAGGTCAATGTCCATTGCCAAAGTTGTAATAACTTTTGTAATTCGTCTAATTATTCGGTTGGAGGGGAGCCACATGCATGGGTCTTTGCAGTAAGAACGGTCTTGCTGTCAAATGTCTAGTGGAGTCCCAAATCGGGCTAGCATGGAATAGAGGCTTTGGTTCCTCACAGCTGGCAGGCTGAGGCGATTCTGGAGTCTGATGGGGCTCCAGGCAGAAAATCCCACAGGACCCTTCTATCCAGCTTTCATTACCATTATGCAAATTCAGAATGATTTCATATAAGATATATAAATTCCTGAAATGAAACATTTAAATATTCCCTCCTTTTTATTTCAGTGTTAATAGCCCCAAAATAGCCCCCCAAA
>OMLB01034330.1:0-14692 GCA_900302555.1 Myripristis jacobus | reverse complement strand
CTTTGCACTGCCCCATAACTGCTCCTGTCACTTTAAGAGGAAAGTGAAACCATTTCCACGCTCCACGCTGAAACTTAAAACCAGGAAATCTGCCTGAACTAATAGAAAAGATCAACAAACAGTTCAACAGAGCGTTTCAGCTAATGTCCATGAAAGCCCACTTTGAAACTGTAAGTTCAGCAGATTATTGGCAAATATGGCAGCTGCTTGTGAGCTATCTATATAGTGATTTGTTTTACATTACCTCAGCAAGTCAGACATGACTGCAGCTGTCAGATCTAGCTGATCACACTGTATTCTCTATGTGTGTATCAAAGAGCAGGAGCTACATTAAAATCAGACATGTATGTTTACGAGTGCAATTTTCTGTTTTCCTGTGCACATGCTGTTGTTTGGAGTGCATTTTGGAGTGATCTTACCCAGACTTGCTCCTGCCATTGCCCCTTGTGGCTTCCTCAAACCTTTGTCACAAGCTCCACCTTCTGCTTGTTATGCTCTTCCGAAGCTCCACCTTCTCCCTTTTGATGTCACATTCAACCCAGTATCAGTGAAGACTCAAGGTGTCACAGCTTGTGTCTTTATTTTGTGAAGTTATGTGATGTTATATATGCATTACACCTGGCATTGCTTATAAAATGAACTATAAAATTAATACATGGATGGAGAGTTTTGTTGTATTTTTTATTTATTTATTTATTTTTACCAAATCTTTATGGATACACTGTGCATTCCACTACAGCAATATGAATGAAAATAAAACTACTCAATAAAAAAAATAGTCCTCATGGTGGCTTGACAGCTCACCTATACATCCAAAACCACATCATTTATCAGTGAACATAACATATAGTTAGAGATTGTTCTTTGTCCTGTCTTCTTGAAATACCAGTATATGAATCTAGACGATCATGTGAGTAAGTTTCACCATCATTGCAATGCTGGGAATCCCTTGCCTTCACCTTTTCCCAGCAATGCCCTGTACCTCCTACTGGGTGTGTTTGTTTGTCGTTAAGCTATGCATTTCTGCTAGCCTGTCAGCCACGTTAGGTTGGTGGCCCTTTCTGATGCAGTAGAAATCCTAGAGCTGCCATGGACTACTATACACCAACACAGAGTAAGTAAAAAGTGGTCTTTTTGTACTGTTGCCTTTAAAATATAGAACTGTGCTAATCTTGTTGTATATTTTACTTTGATACTTTACAACTGAAAATGAATGAAATGAAAGGAAAACTGTCAACAGTGAGCCCTAGGACTGTTGGAGGAATATTAAAGTGAAATCAAAAGTGACAAAAGTGAAAAATATGAAGTAATGTGTCATTATTAGGTACCACAAACACACAGGGAGTTTGGTTTTGTTATTAAAGAAGAGAGTTTCCAGTTTTTCAGTAAATATCTTATTATTTTTATGCATTATGACAAGTGGTACAACATGTTGCTACAAAACACACAACAGAAATTCCTGACGTGAATAGCAGAGCAGGTTATACTGGCTGCTTTTCATTTTCATTGAGTGGGATTTTCCGAGACGAGGGAGACGCTCTTGTCCAACAAAAACTCCTCCAGTTGCATTAAGATAAGATAAACTTTATTGTCCCTATGGGAACTTTGCCTTGGACATGGCAGTGTCTGTAGCATAAAATCACAGCAGAAAGTATGTAGAAAAAATAATTACATTAATCCTTCAATTGTGCCTGTCCATCCACATCATAAAAGTGTACAGGATAGCTACGACATATGCACATGTCAGCCTAGGTGACAAAGGAATGTTTGAAACGGTGGTGCCCCCCTTAAGGGAGCCCTGTCCCGTCTACCTGATGCGAGGAGCTGATACTTAGGGTAGGGGACATGAGTTGGGTCTCAGATTACTTTTTTGGCATCTCTGATTATGGTTTGCTGAAAAAACAGCCTGAAGACTCTGATGTTTAGGGATGATTTTCATGGCTGTCCGTAGCAGTCGGGTGAAAGAAAACCCTCATTCTATTCTTTACATTTACAGGGAATCCCAACACTGGGGTGGTACCTTTGTTTTGCGGTTTTGCCTTTGGAAGTGCTGCAGTTACAGCTCATGAGGCTTCATCCATCCTGAGCGCAGACAATCTCCATCCTGTGGTGGTCAAGATGGCTCGCATCCTTGGCACAGCTGGCGTGGGAGCAGTGCTCTTCCCTTTGGCACTTGGTTTAGCCACGTTGGTGGCATCTGCAGGGCTGGTTATGGGTGCTTTATCAACTGCATCTGGACCTATGATGACCCTAGGTGCCATGGGAGCTGGACTTTTGATAGGAACAGGACTACAAACAGCGTTGTCATTCGGTGTCTCTGGACTCTTAGTGACAGTCACTGTACTGTTGCTTGTTGGCTACATAATCATGCAATCCCACAACCAAAGACTGACCTTGGAAGAATGGATGAAGGACATCGATGCTTCACATGTTATGGTAATGCTGGCCATAGCTTTTACCGGAAACCTTGTGGCTGTTGTCTTTGGAATGGCAGAAGGAACACACATCGAAAAGTCAAAGGGAAAAGCTTTGCAGTGCTTAGCAGGTCTGAGGGTCATTCTTATGATATTATATATACTTCTGATCCTGCTGCGAATTGTGATGTCCAAAAATCTGTGGTCTGCATTTGGAAATTTGCCATACTACACCGCCATCAATTTCCAAACCTGGGTTTTTCCTCTCCTTGCAATAATGGGAGGATTTGTGGCTGGTTTGGGGGCTGCATCACAGGCTGAACCTGAATCAGAAGAAGACGTGGCACTGATGCTGAGCTCAGTCCTCTGGGTGGGGGTCCTGTCTGCAGGCCTGCTGGGAGCTGCTATAGGAGCGGTGGCTATGGTTGGTTTGGGTGCTGTGGCGGCTGAGAGGGTTGCAATGGAGGCCGCAGTGACATCATCTGTTGCCCTCAGACTCCTGCTCCCAGCATGCCGCGTGACAGGGATGGTGGGTAGTGTGGGGGGTCTGTTAGGGGGAGCTGTGGTGGCAGGGGTTTCTATGGCAATGGCAAGCCATTATTCACCAATTAATGGAATATGGTGCTGTCTCGGGGCACTTTTGGGATCTGGTTGCTTTTTTTCTCTGGGGAACATAAGTACTTTTACTGTTCTGGTTATTGCAGGAGCAGGAACAAGTTTACCCTCCTGGGAGGAAGCCGCTCGAATCCAGTTTGACCTTCTTGTCCTGTCTGCTTATTTAGAGACATCTGTAGAGGGTGCCATAATAAGTGCTTTACTGCTAGGCCTTACAACTGTAGGTTCAGCATTGCTTGGTGGAGCAGCGCTATGGACAGCTGCTCTGGGAAAGGTGGGCACCCTGGGAGTGCTGGGTGCTGCCTTGGTTTCACTCGGAGTGAGCACCATGGAAAGACTGAGAACACTGGAGAACCCAGTGACATTTGTGGAAATGGCTGGCAGTCTCACATTCACATTTGCCATCCTGTCTGGAATAGAACTTACATACTTTATACTTAAGTGACCACATTGCATTTTGAGAGTAAGACATTGCAAAAATGTGTGGCAATCTAGGAGGGGCCATCAGTGCGCAAATAAACACATGAATTACTATTACATCTGGTTTGTGTGTTGCCAATAGCAGCCACAGTGAGTTAAACTGCATTTTTCCACCACAAAGGAAGTGATTTAATGTTGGGGCACCACCTGTTGGCTTCTATCCTGCAGTTTCTGAGCTCCTCACAGACATTGTTAATCCACTGTACAATTTTGAATGTTTAAGGTTGATGATGATGTATCAACTGCTAGTGTCACTCACGGTAATAAATATGTTACATCTTGCACTGCATAATAGACCACGTGGACCTTGAACCATTTATTCTGAAGTGCTCAATCATTAATTTTTATTGAGCATGACAGTTGAAGGGATTGCGACTGTGACGTGCTTGAGCCGGAGGAAAAAGGAACTAAAATGAACAATAAACAAAAAAGGCATAAAACAAAAACTGCATCTAATAAGTTTTATAGAGTTTGAGTGTAAATGAGCTGTTGAAAACTGTGTTTTACACTTTATTTTCCTGTGGCAGTTAACCTGTGACAATTAAATGAGTGTATTGTTCTTACACACTTGTCTTGAGAGAGCTTCAACTGTGGTTGTTATGCGCCCTCTTTTGTTTGTATGTATTGCATTTTTTTTAACAGTGGTGCTGTTCCAACAATCTTACACTAAAGTATCATAAACATTCAAAACTAATACTACTGAAAATGATACTTTGTGTTGAGAACAAGGTTTTTTATGATGTTATAAATGGGTGCATGCCAAAGAGTTCTCTGTTTATGTTGCATTGCTCAGTGGGCATGACATTTTGAGATTTAATTTGTTTTGATATGTGTGAGAAACTGTTCAAACTGAAGAATAAAATTTTTTGAAGTTATGTTGTGTAGTGGACTCAACTATTGGTCACAGCAACCCCCTGCAGACAGCAGAAGCAGAAGCTACAATGGTTCGTTATTAAAGGTTTCACTTCATTGCACTCACAAGGCTCCCAGCCGCAGACAACTGAGGGCCAAATGACTTCCAAAACACTTTGTGCCTCTTCCAGGAGGATTGAGATAGCCCTACTCTCTGCCTTTGAGTTTTAAAAAACAGAAATGAAATTTTAATTTGATTAAAGGCAGGGACAGTAGGCAGGGCAACCTACTCCAAATCCTACTCTTTGTATCAATTTAGAAAAACTGGGCCGTGGCTGCACATTAGGCAGTTGGTGACAAAGAAGAAGCATAAACTGGACTTTAGAAGGGTTACGTTTGATATTGTAGTCTAAATGTGCCCAGTTTAGTTTGGCTTAGTTAATGGTTATGGTTGGGCAGGAGCCACAAGATTATCCTGTTGCTTATTCAGAATAGCAACAGGTCAACGATTTTCTGACCAATCACACCCCTTGTGGGCGTATCCAGCCCGTATCAATGGCAGGATTCAATGTGTTATTTTTCCCCACCGGCGTTCTGCAAAGACCCGCCCCTACTCTACCTCTGATTGGCTAACCCCAACCCGAACCCCGCCCTAATTCTAACCTTAACCAACCTGACCAACAGAGGTGACGAATACTAGCCAATCAGAGGCAGAGTAGGGCGGGCCGTGGCGGAATGCGGGTAGGAATTGACATGAATGCGCCTGTCCCCTCCCTATTTGCTAGTTTGCGGTCAGCTGACGAGCTGTCATGTCATGTGACGGTCATTTCCTCGTCCACACGAATAGTTTTGGCTTTCAAAAGGAAGTCGGTATCTTACATGTTTTAAAGGCGGCGTGGAGTGAGCACAGGAGCACAACTCACAAGGAGCTCGTATTCCGTCATCCTTGGAGTCGCCCCGATTCCAGAGACTTTCTGAGAGCCTCTCACTGAACTTCAGTAAGTAATTATGTATAGGAAGGAGGGATGGAATAGGAAGTAGTAGGAAGGAAGGGTGGAATATATGTAACTTGCTATGAATAGGAAAGGATAAGAAGGAATCATGAATGAATTCTTCTCTTTTTAAGTCGGTAATCAGTGGAAATTGAAATGACCTGTAGCTAAATGACTCATAGTCGACTGTGTTAGATTCAATGTGTGCGAATGTAACAAGGACACTTTTTTTGTTGATGCCTAAAAAGCGGCATTGCAGTGGTGAGGATTACACACACTGTGGTCACATTATTCGCGATGCTTTTTATATGCACTGACTGTACAATTATTATATCTGTCAGGCTGTAAGAACGGCAGGTTCTTTGCATTACCTGTTCCTGGCTGGTTTTGTTTGCTGTTGAGTCAGGTGACAGGTGTATGATGGTTTGAAAAGACAGTGCTGATGTCAGTTCAGTCACACCCACGGGTGTGTATGTGACATTTGTTACTAGGATTTTGGAAATCAGAATATGGTGATTATGGCATGGCCTAAGTGTCTTTTGCTGGGTTTGGAGGCTACATTACAGTAAAGGGAAGCTATACTTTTCTACCTATTGCTAGTATTTGCCTCTACCTGCTTGCAAAATACAGCATCAGCATATAGGGACAGTAAAGTTCAGACTTGATTACCCATCACATGTCTTAGCAACACATCAGGTAGTGTGTTGGCTGTAACCTTAAACCCAGACGGATGGATAACCAGTTGAGGAAGGGAATAGCAAACAGTAGTAACAAAGGGGATTTCTGTTGGCCAGCGAGTCAAAGAACCTGATTCACAGATACTGTTTTGCCATCCACACTGCAGTGTTGTGTTTCTTTTGCAGAGATGCGCTTTGCAGTGGTTGCTTGCGTATTGGCGCTCTCCGCGGTCACCTTTGCCCTTGACAACGGGCTGATGAGGACCCCTCCCATGGGCTGGTTGGCATGGGAACGATTCCGCTGCGACATTGACTGTGAACATGACCCCAAGAACTGCATCAGGCAAGACAAAATAATAATAATGATGATAACAATTTGAATGTTAGGAATCATCTCTTGATTATTGCAGGATATCAGGCAAGTGGAAGTGCCTTTTGTTAAATTTAACTTATTTTTTTCCACTAAGTAACAATCTTAAACAGAACACCTTCAGCAAATACCTTCACACACACCAACACCCAATAGGTGCATTCTGTATCTTCTCTGCTTTGAATGCTACAGTGGCATTGTTTGGCAGATCTCCTCATGTGTTCCCAGCTGAATGCATCAGTCCTCCTTCTCACCAGTCGTTGCTGTTATTTCCTCAGTGAGAATCTGTTCATCGACATGGCAGACCGACTGGCAGAGGACGGCTGGAGAGAGCTCGGCTACGTCTACGTCAACATAGACGACTGCTGGGCCTCCATGGAGAGAGACAAGCAGGGACGGCTGCAGTCAGATCCTAAGAGGTACAATATATTCTGTGTGCCCACAGAGACAAAGGCATGCAAACACACACACATATTACAAACTTACAAACACCAACCTGTAACTTTGAAGCCAATAAGTCAATAAAAGCAAGGTGACTTCTGTATGACAGTCATGCAGTCATATGACTAACAAAAAGTCAAGTCAGCTTCAGTAAGATGGAGATTGAAGACAGTTATTGGCTGATAAGACATTCAAGCCTTGAACTGATGGTAAAAAAAATAACAGTAAAAATGCTGAACACTAACTGTATCCCTCCACTCCCAACAAAGATGAATTAGAGGCACATATATACAATTTGCTGGCATTTTTCGGCACAAAGTAGTTCCTAACAAAACCTTTTTCCTCCAACGGATTGTCAGGATGTGTCATTGTTATTGGAAAATGCAGATTTTTTTCCACATGTAAATATTTGACAGTTTGAGCTACACAAGCAAGTAGCCATCCATTCCTATTGTGCTGGGGTGCATCACCACAAACTGGAAACCTCACCAAATCACACAGAAAAAAACAAAAACATCTGGATGGAAAGATTGCATGAGCAGGAAATGGAGGAAATTTTATTTTTGTATTTTGGAACAACTGCTCCATTAATGTTTTAATACACGATAAAAGGAACTGAAAGTGTCCTTGAGCAGTTCACTGAATCCAAGCAGCTAAAGGGGAACAGTCAGTCTAAATTCGCATTATCATTATTGTTACTAAATTTCATGAGGTTCATGCTTCATGTTGACTTCACCGTTTGAGTGTATGTGTGCTGGATATTTCTATATATGTCTGCATTTACCTGTGCATCTATGGTTGGATACAGCATGCACATAACTGTTGGACTGCTCTGCGTCAAGGTTCCCAGGAGGCATCCGCAAGCTGGCGCGCTACATGCACGACCGCGGTCTCAAGCTGGGGATCTACGGAGACATGGGCACACACACCTGCGGGGGCTACCCCGGCACGCCGCTGGACAAGATCGAGATAGACGCCCAGACGTTCGCCGACTGGGAAGTGGACATGTTCAAGTTTGACGGCTGTTATTCTAACGCCACAGAGCAGGAGCTGGGTGAGCGAGGGAGGGAGGGGTTGAGGAGGGTGGAGAACAGGGAGGGGTCGCTGCAGTGTGAGGGTGAAATAAGACTCAGCTCTTGTTTGACTTGATTGTCCCCCTCTCTTTGATAGGCTACCCTCTCATGTCAAAAGCTCTAAATGCAACCGGCCGTCCCATTGGCTACTCCTGCAGTTGGCCCGCCTACCAAGGTGGACTCCCACCCAAGGTGACATAAACAAAGTGTCTACATAGTTAAATCTGAAATCTTAAAAATGCTCCCTTATCAAATATTTACAAGTTTATTTTAGAGCTCTTAGAGATGTTGCAGTTTCTTTGATTTGCTTTTTCCCAGCAAGGAGACTGTTCTGCTTGGTTTTTTTTTTTTCTGTTGTTAACTTTATATCTCTGTGATTCAAGGTAAACTACACCCAGCTGGGCGAGATCTGCAACCTGTGGCGAAACTACGGCGACATTCAGGACTCCTGGGACAGCGTTCTGCACATTGCTGATTGGTTCTTTGCAAACCAGGATGTCCTGATACCTGCCGCCGCGCCCGGGAAATGGAATGATCCAGACATGGTCTGTTCGACTGACTTTTTCTGTCTCTGTTTACACATTTACTTCATCCTGCTGCTCAGCCATTTGTCAACAAACAAATATGCAATCAGTGTCATAATAACCATCACATGAACCCTGAAATCATAATCAGGCACAAAACACCCAGATAATCAATGTAATCCACTGCTGCAACATAAAAAACAGTCAACATAAGAGAAATAAACACATTCAACACAAAATCTGATTTCAAATAATAGCTAAGAGAGAAATCGCGCAACTTCAGTTCAGGTCATTAAGAGCAAATTATATGCAAATAAATAAAAATCCCCAGTGGGTTTTCCTGTTAATACGGTTTGAAATCAAAACATGGAAGTAATCTAGAGCTGCAACGATTAATCAAATAATCGATTGATTGCCAACTATCAAGTTACTCAACAACTATTCTGATTATCAATTAATTGTTCTGAGTCATATTTAAGGAGAAAATTTTCCAAATTATCTGATTGCAGCTTCTCAAATGTGAATATTTTCTGGTTTCTTTAGTCCTCTCTGACAGTAAACTAAATATCTTTGGGTTGTGGACTGTTGGTTGGGACCACAGAAAAAAACAGGGGTTATTTTAATCCCATCCCTATAATGTAACTTGGATATTCACCTAAACTTGACTTTTTTAAGCTATTTTCTTTAACTCCACTGTTAAAGAAAATATCAATGCACCCTCTTACTTGTCTCATCATCTGTTCCTCTTTCACATCTTAGTTCTGTCTCTTTATGTTGTGTCTCTAAAAATAGTATTGCAGACATGAAATCCCCTATCACAAACTTCTCTGGAACTACATCTGTTTTTTTTTTTTTTATGACCTAAACAGCTCGTTATTGGGAACTTTGGCCTGAGCATGGACCAGTCCCGGGCTCAGATGGCACTGTGGGCGATTATGGCCGCGCCTCTCTTCATGTCCAACGACCTGCGCACCATCAGCAGCGGTGCCCGCGTCATCCTGCAGAACAAGATGGCCATCAGCATCAACCAGGACCCCTTAGGCATTCAGGGACGACGCATTGTCAAGGTAACACACATTTGGAAAGGTCTGACTTTTTTTGGAAGATCCTCTTAGTGGTGGGTTCACAAAGAAAATGCTCAAAGGAGCTGAAATTGGCTGAGGACAGTTTGACCCTGTGTGATCTTGCCGATCTTCCCCCCCGTTGTTCATTTTATTAGTATCTTTTCATCTGTCATTTTTCACACTTGGTTGGCTGTTCATCTCTTCCAGGAGAAGAGTGGGATCGAGGTGTACTGGCGCCCGCTCTCAAACAATGCCAGCGCCTTGGTTTTCTTCAGTCGCAGAAATGACATGCCCTACCGCTACCAGACCTCCCTCAGCAAACTCAACTACACCACCGGCAGCTACAAGGTCAGCTTCTTATGATGCATGTTAAAAAATAAAAATAATGAGAAGAACAATCAGTTCCTCAAACGATCACTTTTATTTCCCTGAAGCTTTTTGTACACACTAAGCATCTCAACATGCTGTACATTACAAAAAGGAACAAAACAAAGCCTGAAAGTGCTTTAAATGAAATAAGTGAAAGTACACAAAATTCAAAACTGGTAAAAGCCTTCAAAAGGAAACATATTCGCAGTAAAAAAAAAAGTAAAATACTTATGATAATGCATATGCTGATCGTTAGGTCCTTGTTTAAATGCATAATGTTTTCAGGTGACATTTATAAAAGTAGTATCAGAGAAACTGAGGGCTTGTGATTGGACATAGAAGAACAGGAAATCTGCTCTCAGCTGGTCATAACACATTAATAGATTAACATGAACTGCATGTCTGACACGGTCTTATTTCATCCACATAAACTAAGGATAATGGATACATTTTTTTTCCTTTTGTGCTTCATGAATGAATTTAATTTATGTATTTTCTCTCTCTCTCAGATCTACGACGTCTTCAGTGATAAGGCATCGACACTGAAAGACACCACCGACTTCGTGGTGTCGGTCAACCCCACCGGCGTGGTCATGTGGCACGTCTCTGCACCCGCCAAACTGGGCCAGTTCTATGGTGGCGGCAAGCTGCAGGGACCCATGTACCATCACCACGACAACGCCATCCCGCCCAGCTTCCTCTGAGCCGCTCACAGACTGAGCTTTAGGTCGCCTGTTTCCGCCTTGACGCAGTGCTTCCTCATGAAGCGATACCTGAAACGACCCCATGGGACTCATGAAAACCTCAAATAAGGGGAACACTGCACCGACTTCTGAGAGAACTGAGAACCAGGATATGAAATGTTTGTGAATAGCACTATGCAATCGTGAGTGCTCGCACCGTTAATCCCAAGTAATGAAGTCACCTTATGCTCAGGGGCAGCCATTTTGTGTCTGGCTGCATGTCACTAATCAGAAATAGCTCCCAGTTTCATTGATCCTCTTCTTTGATTCTGCTCTTGCGTGGCAATAAAACTCATCCAAACAAAGCACACCTCATACCTGGGCGAGCAAGGCTTGCCCAAATGCATTTCCATACTTCCTAAAGCAAAGAGATAATGGTGGAATCTGCCATCTCAGTCATAATATCCAAAACTGAATACATGACCACAGATCACTGCTACTCTCCGACATTTCCTAAACAAGAGCTGTGTAACTGAATCGTACCTCCTCTGGTGGACGAGGAGGTTTTATTTAGCTCGATCCAGACAGAATAGAAGCAAGGATGCCACTTCTTATTTTCTGAGGTGCAATCGGACTCTAATGCAGACTGCTAAATGATGTTTACATTTCTGTTTAGATTTGATTTATTTGAAAGAATAATTGTTTTATTCTGTGATGATATGAGTGGGTTTTTTTCCCCCTTCTTTTAGGGACAATCGTACTGCTTTTGCTCAGATTAAGGTTTTTATGTGCTATTATTCTGTGAATTTTCTTTTTTGTCCTAACTGAATTAAAAAAGCGAGTTTCACTTTTCAATCAGGCGCTTGCCGCTGTTTGTATTTCGCTGTGTCTGAAACTGGATGAGTAGTGACTGTATTTTAAGGGTCACTTTTGTCCTTCAGGGCTTCATAGACGACTGTTAAGGCTTTGACCCAGAAAAACATGGACTCATAGAGCTGGTTCAAACATGAGCATAGTGTAGCAGCGGCATGTACAGCAGGAGTGTGTGTATGTGTGTTCATTGCATTGATACTGGTACTTAATTACTGCCAGGTGATGCAACAACTTGTCAAACTCAAACAGAACCTTTAAACGTAATTGCATTTCCAGCCCATTTAGAGTATTGTCTTTATTACATTTTGACAAGTCATTACATTACACCGCAGTTGTTGGTGTCAGTTCATGCGTGCATCCTTGTTCAGATCTGGAAACACACACACACACACACACACACACAGACACACACATGCACTCACAAAAAACCTTGGGGTTGTTTATACTCACACTTCTCTATTTCCTTCCTTTAAGAAAATAATCAGCCGTCTAACCACTTTGACGTTATGTTCTGTATAATTTTACCATGAATCCGCACCTGACCTGTCATTCACAAACACACTAACTCTTTCTCATAAGTGCATTTCTTCACCTGTCATACACTAATCATTTGCTGTGGGTGAGCTACTTGTTTACCTCTTGTAAAACAGGCTGAGCATCATCAGCTACATGCTAGAGTTTCAAGAAATGATCAATCAAAGCGATGATGTTTTTTTTTTTTTTTTTTTTTACATACATATTCCTGAAAAACAGCTCATGTGGTGTTATATGTCAATGGAAAATGATTTTTATGAAAAGGAAAACAGTGATATAGTTGGCAGGGCAACTTAAAGGAACAGTTTTTCCAAAACACACACAAAAAAAGGTATTTTTCCACTTTCCCCTCATGCAGCCTATCCATGCACATAGTTTCTGTGTGACTTGGTGAAGTTTCCAGTTTACCACAATCTCCTGTCTCCCTTCAACCCAATACAGTGGGGCTGGACTGATATTTGTATGTGAAGCTCTAATTGTCAACATGTGAAAAATTCAGCAGTAACAGGGTTGTCCTGAAACAGTCACAGACATGAGCCACAGCTCTCAAGGGTGAAGAGTTTTCTTAGGAAGTGTTTCCAACCAAAGAGCCCCAGTGGAGCCCTAATTTTTTTGCTCTCATTATTCTTTCTTTCTTATTTTTCTTTGTCAAAAATGTTTGTGCAGCAAAAAACACAACTGTTGGAAGGTGGATTGCAAATTCCACCCACTAGTCAGGCACGTAAAACAGCACTCATTCACCTCAAGGTGGCACTATAATAATAAAGTTTACAGTTTTGCAGTTATCTCGAAAACAGTTTCATCGAGCATCAAAATTCTTCCATCATTTTAGTCTCTTTTCTGCATCTTCTGCTCAAGTGGTCTTCTACTCTAAAATTGTCAAATTTTGCAACTTTGGCAATTTTCTCAAATTCCTATTTTCAATTTTTTGTCCAGAACTGGTGGGCCAATTGTCCCAAAGTTTAAATAGGACCATCTATGGACTTCGCTGATCTTAAGTTGTTAAAGAAATTAAAACATGTCAATTAATTTCAATTATAAAAGCCAATCAATTTTTATCAAAATAAAAAAATCAAACACTTTGTGATAACTTATGAATGCATAAAATTTGATAATTGATTAAAGTGGGTGTGGTTTATTACAAGAAATCTAAATTTCTACATTCCAAATGTCAAAACATAAAAAAAATACCACACATGCATCCTATGGAGCAGTTTGACATTTGTCACACATCTACTGATGTGTGACAAATGTTTGCTTCACTCCAACTTATGCTCTAATCAGAGGTCTGTCAGTCTATATTTTTAAAAAGATGCACAATCAGTTAACAGCTGTATCTCCACAATTCTTTGTTGAAATGCAACCAAAATTCACACACATTTTTTTTAAACTAGATATAACACGTTTCAAACAGTATTTAGAAATGTCAAACGATGAGCCTGCAGAGACATTCAGTGTTATACAGTCAGTAGTACTGTATCCTGTTTTGCCAAATGTTTGATCAAACTTCAGCAAAATTTTTGGCACACCTGATATCAGCAGAATGATGGAATTTCATCCACAGCACTTAAATGTGCTATGTGGTATGTTTTCGAGTGGTTACTGAGGTCACACTAAGTCAGACTGCACTGCAGATCTTTTTCCTGCCTTGTGTTTTGAATGAACTGCTCCTTTAAGCATAATGGCCTACAGGCTCACTTCCACACTGAGCCAGTAGAGGTCAGTGGTGCTTTAAGGCTGTCAGCTGCAGGAGGATCGTCCTGACAACAAAGCCCTTTCAGTCAAATCTCCTGCCAAAACTCTGATGCACCTGCTGAACGGCACATGGGCAGCCAGTCTGTTCTCCTTTATCTCTCTGGTCTGATTTCCTTCTGTCTTCCATCTCTCTTTTTCTCTGTCACACACAGATGACAACGCAAATGCTCAATCCGTACCTCAACCCTATTCCTCTCCTCTCCCTCGTTCATCACCTGTTAAATCTTCATTGCCGTCTCTCCACCTGTCCTTCACTCTGCCTCCTCATCTCCACTCCTCCCTTTTTCCTCCTTCCCTGCTTTTTCTCCGTGTGGATGTTGTGGATAGCCTTGCCTCTGACCTTGGCTTTAATGCGCCGTGTTTGCACACACTCTCAAGATACTGTTGTTGGCAGATTTCAGACAAGTCACGAGTGTATGCATAAGCATGGCTGCGACTGTACCTACCTGCGTGTGCATGACGTGAGTAAACCTGCTTTGAAACAGTGTGGAATTTTGGCCTTCTCCACACACACACACACAGACACACACAAACACACTGGCACACACAAAGCAAGACAGCTCTGCAGTTTAAATCAAAGTGCATCATGACTTGGCCAATGCATCTTTTTGCCTGACCTTGCTATGACTGGTTTTCCAGATTGTGCAGACTGAGACACAATACACACTGGCTGCGCACACATGCACACACACATGCTACTCGTTGTAGGTCATTTCAGGCCAGATCCAGTGTGTGTGTGTGTGTGTGTGTGTGTTTGTGTGTCTGTGTGGGAAAGAGGATCTTTGCCTTCCTTTCTTTCCCTTTCACTCGTCTCAGATATCCATCGGCTGGTCCAACACGACACATCTCTCATTGTCAAGGTCCCCGTTTGGGAATGTGAAGGGGGGAGAGAAATGATAGAGAGAGAGATCAGAACAGGCAGAATTGAGAAGGGAGGGGGTGTCAAAAGTCTATTAGAAAGTGCAAATGAGCAAAG